>OVBI01000136.1:0-139167 GCA_900406495.1 Sisymbrium altissimum
ATCAGTATATAATTGAATATATAACTAATTATCAAAATTAAAATGAAAGATTTAAGAAAAATAGCGAAGAAATATAATATAATCTAATATATAAAATTTAAGGTGTTGAAAAAAGAAGTGATGAAATATACATATAAAACAATAAACTCAAGATTATAAATCAATATGTATATATTTTTTTCAAAAAAAAGTGATATAATGTTGAGATTAGTATTAAAAAAATTATAAAAAAAAAGAGATAACATGAATGATAAGAAAAAAAAGAAACTAAATAAAAATTTTAAAATAAAAAATATAAATAACTGATAATAACCAATAAAGATTCAAAAACAATTAAATAAATTTTTAAAATATTTATCAAAAAAATTTTAAAAAAATTATAGAATAATAATTCCGCGCAGTAAATATAATTAGTTGATAGTTCATGTGCTCTGTTTCGCCTTGGATGTGAAATCTTGGGGACAAGAGTTATTGGCCTGTCTTTACCACTGTGACCAATCAGATGGACCACTATAACGGTATTAACTAATCACTGTTTTTTCTCACGCTAATCACTAAATTTATCTTTCCTTTTCGATCTCTTTTTGTTGTGGTTGTCCATTTATTTTAGTGGTACAACTGAGATAAATGTTTTTCTTACACTTAAGTTGATAGGTACAATAACCAGTTATGTAATGATAATAACTAATCACTATCTTTCTCTGCAATAAAAAAAAAAAAAAATTGGAGTGAAGATGTCTAATCTTTCGGTTCAGTTTTTGTTTGGATTTGATGATATTTGAATTTTCGTTTAGAGAATATAAAAATCGAATGAAACTCAATTTTGAGTTATGTTTTAAATTCATTTTTAGCAACGTATAAGTTTGTAAAAGTTTTGTTGTCACTACGTTTTTAAATGATTCTTAAAACCCCTTAATTTTGATAGGCTTATTTTATTTTAATCAGTCCGGTTACTTTTATCGTTTTTCTAATTTTATTTTTTGTTAGAAAGATTTCAATTAACCGGTTTTGACGTGATTTCAATTAACCGGTTTTTCTAAATATAAGTTGGCTTAACCGGTTTTGACGTGCTTTGCCTTATATTTGTACCATATTTCCTTCTTTTTTTCTCGCCAACAGATTGAGATATTTCATGTTTGTTATTTTACTGATTTTTTTTTTATCACATGCGTTAGAGAACCAGCATTGGTCGTACCGGACCCACCGGTTTGATCCCTGCCCGTCTAAACGTGGAAATTTACAATGACTTCGTTCACATTTTTACGTTTTACGTTTTCCGTTCAGCACATACCAGGAAACCTTTTATTTGGATTATATACAATTAATGTTATAACTAATTGATTTCCGAATTTTAAAAAAGAACTTACATTAACATCAGACTGCAGTCAAGAAGTCAGATAACAAAATTATTGGTCCCCCGATCTTTAACCCTTGTAGGAAAATCAACATCGCATTGGTTAATCATTCATGACCATGATGATTCTAATCGTATAATGACGTAGTTACCAACTTACCATGTCTTTACTCTACGGTATATTAATTGTTGTACAATAAACAAATAAAATACCAAATCCAAGATCAATCCATCATCATTGAGCCCAACAATGCTATTTTTCTTCTATTTTTTATTTTTATTTTATTTCTCATTTGTGACTCACACATGCACACTATCAAATCGAAATCTAGATATACCTTCTTTTGTTCTTCTAAAAACCAATCAATATGATACATCATTACATCATTGTTGTCTCGTATTTAAAATAGATATTGATCTTATTTTTAATTCTTTAAACATCTACGTAGAGATTCGTGTAATTTATGTATCATGAAAATAGTATACTTTATATTATATAAAATTATATAATAGTATGAGCAACTAAAATAACGATTTGGTATATATGTAATCAATATGTCCAATTTTTGTTTTAAAGTTTTTCTCATAATCATATTTAGTCTCATTTATGGGCGAAGTGTATGATTTTAGTTGAGAGAATAAAACAAATATGAACAAATATTTATATGTAAAATTAGATTAAAATCCTTGTGATAAATAAATGAAAAATATTTAAAATCTAAAATTTATAATTTACATTTATATGATCTATACACTTAAACTTTAGATTATGATCCACTTGAAGTTATTAAAATAATGTTATATATTTGTCATTGAAAAAACTAATAAACAACCCATAAAAATAATTAAGAAAATTTAAATTATTTTAGATTACTTAACAGTTTTGAAAATAATCTCTTTAAATGAATATTAGTATATATGTGTTAACCTTTTAAAAAATATTTAAATTATATTAAAAAAGAATGAGAAAATATACTTGATATTCTTTTTGGTTTTGTTATTGTGTTTGATGAAAAATTATGAAAGATTTAGTTCTTTTATATAAAGTTGAATATTTCTAATTTATGGGGTTTAGGATTTATAAAAAGGAAAAAAAAAGCTTTTATCCTTTTTATTTATAATTGACTTTTATAATTTTCTTTTTTGTCTATTATTAAAGAAAAAAACATTTTATATTTGTAGTGTTATAAAAAAATATTATTAATTTTATGAAATAAAATATAACTTTACATATGTAAATATCTTATATTATTTTACTATTTTATTGCTAATTGTCATAATTTTATTATTTGATAATTTTGAATGATCAAACTTTATATAAGAAAATGGGAGGTAACCTATAATTGAACATAATACATATTTTTTATTGAGAATTTTTAAGGAGATGTAAAATTATACCAATAAAAGTGATCATACTAAAAATGGTATTCTTTATTGGTAAAATATTTTTAGAATCTTATTACACGGTTCTAATATTCTATAAGTTACCAATTAAATTATATAAAAAATTATGGTTATAAAGAAAACACATAGACTACATTTTAGATTAAGAAAACTCTATTAAGCAGATAATAAATCTTGAGTAAATTTTTGTGTAGAATAGTTAAATTAAATAAATATTCAATATTAGTATATTATTTTATTATTTTTATTTTATATTTCACCATTCTCTAAAACTTACTTAAACAAACAAAGTTTTTATTCCACAATTTTCATTTGATTCCTTAATTTTATTTTGTATATATTCTCCAATGTTATCACTTAGAATATATATATATATATATATATATATTTTATGAAATGAATGAAACAAAAACAAATTATATTAGTTATTTGTTTTTTTTTGTGTCAACCTTGTTCTTATAACTCCAAAAATGTATGCTTTTTATCCTTGCCGAAAGGTAGGGATCAAAAAGTAAATGGAGATATTATAAATTAAATTTGAAATCGGAAGCAAATCTAGTAGAACAACAAAAAAGGTAAACCAGAAATTAAAGAAAGGTTCAAAGGAGTAATCTTTAATAGTTTAACTTTCAAGAAACCCACCAAACTGTAACTACCAACTAACATTCATACATCATACATGCATATGCACGCTTTATTGATCCTATCTTGTGCTGTCCAATGAGTTTATATTAACATGGAATTAATTATTCTATTTATTCACACAATAAAATTATTATAAGTATCAAAATCTACTGAGCCGACTAAATGCAATAAAATAAAAGCATGACAAAAAAAAGATTATGACCATTCAGACTATTGGACACAAGTTTTTTTTTTTTTTTTTTTTTACACAATCAGAGTTGAATCCTACTAAATATCTACAAAAGATGCATGAGACATTAGTTTTTGACCGGGTGCCAGATTAATTTTTAGAATATTATTATATAATATTAAATTTGTAATGTCTTATTATATAATTATTTTATTGCACACACACATATATATATATATATATATTGAGTCTATTTTGTTTCTATTTTTTCTAGAATTTCCAACGAGTTGCCATTAATTTGCAGTTATAATAGTGACCCGAAATTAGTTAAGGTAGTAAAACGGGACCAAAATAAGATATCATTTCGATCGAACACTTGTAAAGTTGTAAACGTACGATTTTCATTTCTTAGAGTTATTATTTTCGTCAATATCTTTCATGTATTCCTTATATTCTTTAGGGACATGACATTGCAACCCACGAGCCACGAATGTGAGAGACCCTTGTGCGTGGATCGGTGGGTCTATCATTTAAAATACCCCATAAGTGTGTCCCACTAAGCGCCACGTGTCATATCTATTTTGTCTGGTCAAATGTTGCATCTGCGTTTGTTTCGGAGTCTTTTTGGATTATCCTATTGAGACAGAGTGACAAAGTCCATGCTCTTTTTACAAATTTTATAATAAACTAAACTATGGGGTTTTAATTTATTGTGATTTAATTCAAATTCATTCTATGGATCAGGTTGTTGGTTTACGTTAGACGAAATTTGACCCGTAATCCATACAACAAGAGTCATGTGGATAATGTCACAGAGTTTGAATTTTTTTATACAGGACTGAGATCTGCACAATCAGCAGTTTGAATATATTTTTTTCTTTTTTATGTTGGAAGATGGTATATAGAGATTTTGCCCATTTGTATATCTCGTTTCCATTATTTATAACAGATTTTTTAATGTTCTGTTTTTTAAAAAGTCATGTGGACTGTGGTGGTTCCTAGTTATTCATTTAAATCCGTCAACCTCAAGTCCAATTTAAAATGATATGGATCTTTTGCATAGAAATTCTATCCACTTTGAATATTAGTTTTAAAAGAAGAAAGTCACATGTGGATTATGTATTATAACGTATTCACCGGGATATATATGACTGTATATACATATGACAAAACATACACTATTATTTTAAGAGAAAGATATTAGGGGGGGGGGGGATTGAATTTTCGAAAACAAACAAAAATATTGATGTCGAAAAAGAAAAATAAAAAGTTATATGAACAAATGAAAAAGAAAGGTACGTGCGTTAATTTTTTTCTTAAAAAGGAGAGGATGACGTGGTAGTGACTAGAAGAGCCATTTCTCGTGTGGCGCCTAGTTAGCATCGTGTCGGTTCACCGTCAGCTCCACATGTCAACTTCTTGCTGGTCAAATGTTGCTTACTTTGTATAATCAATGCCACTTTTCTATGTTAACGAAGAGTATAATTTGTCAAGTGGTGAACTTTTAAATGATGTTTCCTGTAAAAAAATTTATCTGTAAAGTTCGGGATCAGAATCCATACATTTTCATAAACTAGAATTGAAATGAGTTGATATTTGATACTAGTATTGTGACATTGCGTTAGCTATTTTCTTTAAAGGAGTTAATCTCAAAGAAACTAACTCTTTGCATTAACCACTATATACACCATCATACTTATCGTTGCAGTAATCTTGTATTTTGAAAGTTCTTTTGTTTTCTTCTTGGTTTTATAGAAATTTAATCGACACAGTGAGAGAGGGGAGAGAATAGTGTTGTAAGGGGATAACTAATTTTCTAAGTATTGGTTGTCATCTATTACAATTTCTCTAGTTAATGATATAAAATAATGAGATTTTACAATACAATTTTTCCTGAATGTTGTTTCTTTTGTTAGTAGAATGAGTGAGATATTCATCCCATACGATTTAATAAATATAGCCAGCTTAACAAAATATTGATGAATGTTTCATTTCGTCATATTCTATCCTTCGAAGTAAACATCCATTTTGCTTAAGTTTCACACTTATGTTCATTTTTTTATAAGGAACTTTAAGTACTTGAACTAAAATACAGGAAAAGTATATTGAGCATCTTCACTCTATGTGCATGACGTAAGGGAATCAATCTCGTCGTTTTTCTTTCCATGTGTTACGTGTGAAAGTGATTAATTTGTCTGAAGTCTGAACCGATAAAGTCCTGATATTTTAACAGTGTTAGGCTACTAGTGTCGTTAATAATACTTATGAGTACAGTCTAGTGACTAAAAAGTTCAAGGAATTGCGGAAATTTCGAATTATTTATTTGCGAGCGCGCACACACACACACATATATATATATAGTGACTACAATTTATAGAGATTTAACTTATGGTCATAAAAAGATTTTAGAAAAAAAGTATTGTAATTTATTGATTATTAATCTATTTTTGTTACATTTATGTACATACCGCAGTGAACGTTTTGTAGGAGTACTTTTAACCTATAGCAAGGAAAACACAAAATTATAGTAACCATATATTCTCTCGACACTGGTAACCTGGAACTATTGAGTAACTTAATTATATTGAACAAATGTATCGAACGGCCTTATCGAATGCACTGCACCATCCAATTTTTTTTTTTTTTTTTTTTTAATTTTTCCNATCCAAATTATTGATAGAAGTTTAAAGTGCTTAATTAAACAAACCTTCCACATGATTTAATGTGTTTTATCTTGTTTTATTTTTGTTTTGTGCTAGTTTTCATGCATTATATTAGACTAAAACTTGAAATTCAAGTACGATGTGGAATAGTCTGTTTCAAAATATTATCCGATAAAATATGAAAATGACTTCAAAGATGCAAATGAAAATTATAATAGGAAGAAAGTGAAAATGACTTCAAAGTGTTTCTGAGTTTCCTAACATATAAGAAAAATATTAATATTTTCCCAAACCGCAGCATTTCATAAATATATTCGAAAAGTATCCAAAAATACAATTTTAGTGAATGTATACCCATATTAAAGTAATTTCTTTTATTGTATATAAATTTAAAACCTCAAAACTAAACATGCAAATTGTACAATATGAAATAATGATGACGAAGTTTTAAATTAGGAATTAATCAATCATTCTTGAAATTCATATTGCATAGAATATAGAAAAAAAGAAAGAGAAACAAGAAAAACTAATTTGCAACTTATATACATGTATAACTGAAAAATAGGTTTTCTCTCTAATTACACTATTTCTCTTCTTATATTTCTCTAACCTCCCTCATGGTTACCTAAATTTCCAGTTAACTTATGCTATAGATTTAAATCACTCTTATTATGTATCTGGCAGATGCATTGAGAGTATATATTACTTAGCCATGATAGATTTATAAAATATTTTATAACTACAAATTTTCTAAAGTTTTGGAATTTGATTTATAATATCATTTTGGTTTGGAAAAAGTTCTTAAACAATATATACGTACAAAAGCGTAAGCCATTTAATTTTAGCAGTAGATATTACTATAACAAAAGAGAAAGAATAAACGATAAAGTCCGTCTAGTGTCAATAGCAGACGTTTCAGTACATTGATTTTGATGAATTCGACTGAAGATAAACTGTCGAAAGTGTTCTCCATACCGTGTGATGAGTTTGCCTTTAGGTAATAGGTATATTAAATTTTTTTTTTAGGTATATTAATATTTCTGAAATCCCAATAATTGTCATGTCGTTTAATAACTACCGTTTTACTCATATATAATATGAGCATGCAAATCAGTGATATATCTAGTGTGCGAAGAAATAATGCGATTAATAAGAAAAAACGTAGTGATGGAATCTTGAAATTGAAACATCAAAAAAGGGGTTTGAGAAGATTAGAGAGGAACCTGATTGAATGTCGGAAGATACAGGAAGGAGGTTGGTCCGTTGGTGTCGGCTACTAACGGTTGGGCCACGTCATCTACGTGTAACAGCCTTGTGGGTTCCACTCTTAAAAACCTACTGACAGTTGACCGTTCTATATTACGGGACTAGTCTGGCCCCACTTTCGCTAAATCTCTGCCGACAACAACCCTTTCTTTCTCCATTAGTCCATTTATTTTCGTTCTTCAGTTTAACTAGTAGTACTATAAGTCTATAACTACTATACTAGTATTATTGATTTTGTTTTAAATAAAAATTCTGCAAAAATTTAAAACCTCTTCCACACATTAAACTATACAATCGCTTTTAGTTACAAAAAAATCATTATATATATTACATAAATGGATATGAAATTCAATATTGTCTCTTAGGACAACAGTCACGACATGTATACAAAACAAAATAATTTCATAGTCTACTTTATGTATATTTAAACCGTGTGTGTTATATATTTATTGACTTTATGATGTTCTAATATTTTTAAAACTATAAAAGAGACAAAATATGATCTAATGTTTTTTTTTTTTGAGAACAGAATATTTTACAATTTAGGGTTCGAAACTACGGATTTCACATTCCACATATTACCAAATTAATTTAAATTACATGTGCAAATACTCTTACTCCCTAGACCAATCATCAAAAAGGAAGATTTTTCATTTACAACTTACAAACTACAAAGCATGCATTTTTCTTTAGATTTGAATATTAATAATAACACAGTACGTAGTAATACTAGCACAAATCATTATGCAGGTTTCGGTAAAAAAAAAAATACCCTACATATATAAAATTATAAACTGTAGAAGTTCGTTTCTGTCTGATAACATTATATACGTTTTTAAAAAAACATTATATACAGTTTGTAAGAAAAACATATTGTACTGGTCGCTGTTATTAAATTAATTAGATATGAAATTCCTGGTTCATAATAAAACCAAGCCGTGTAAATTTCGCGTTGATGAGTCAATGCTGCGTCACGTGAGATTTTGAAGTCTTAACCACTCACTGCATTACAAGATCTCCGAATCAAACAAAATCTAGTTTAGTTTACGTTGAAAATGAGATAACAGAGGGACCACAAAAATCAATAAAACCTGTTTTTAGTTTTTTACTTTTGAGAAAATATAATTCCATCTACTAAATTTCCAAGTGATTTTAGCTGCTTAAACGTTACGATTAGCGTATAAACAAGCGATTGATATGATCGGTGCTGAACAAAATGTATCCGTCAACAGGATCAAATGATAAGGTAAATCTAGATGCAAAATCTTTTATTTTTTTATGTCGTCAGTTACTATATCGATTTTGGTTACTTAGACTAAGATAATATGTGAACATTTATTGGGTTCTATACACATATGGCATCTTCAATAACATAATCTCACAATATATTATCCTTGTCACAAATCAAACTATTATTACGATGGTATAAAATACATATTATAAAATGGTTTAATTTGGGTTTGCTTCCTTGATAAGCAAATTTCTTGCAAAATTGGCACACAAAAATACGGTGGCAAAACCATCAGCAAATAGTATATATTTTTACATATAATATAGAGAATAATTATTGTAATATCATGTAAATTAGCATTAATTAATGAACCAACTTTTTTACGATTTTTTCATTGTTTTTTATAAATAGGAAGTTGAAATTTGATTATCTAAGGCACAAATCTCGTTAGATTTCATATATATTGCAACCTTCAAGTAGAAAAATTGTCAGGAACATCACACATGCATGAGTGATGATTGATGCGTTTATCATGCGTACATGAGAAAAACTTAACTATCCAAACTTTGGTACGACTAATTAACGGACCGAACATGAGTGTAAATACAGTGCCCACGTTAATTAACATAGTTTGAACCTGGATTGATGATATAGAATATCAATCATAAGAATTAGTTGAGATGAAGGCGTAAGATAATTTAATACATCGAATTAGTTGTGCTGACCTGTATATATATAGCCATCAAGAGTTGACTTTTTCATATATTTTGTTGTAAAAATAAATCAAGGGAATCAAGAAGAAGAAAATTGATGAGTAAGAACATGGAGCATCCGTTGATAGGCAAACAAGAAATTCGGTGGTTTATCCGACATGTAATGAGACAAAAAAAATGTAAGGTTTGAAATTAACGAGAGCCCATGTGATCACTGAAATCACCTTCACCTTCGTTAGACAAATATGAATTTTTCTGTTTTCACACATTTAGCACATGTGTGAGGTATTGCGTATGATTTTAGTATTTTTTGTTGAATTACAGAGTTTTATTCATCAAATTCCTATCGCTTGTGAATTTATTTTAATTTAGATTTACCACTTATTATTCTTATCAGATAATTTTCGACTGCGTCATAAATTATCAAATCATATATGTATCAGACTATAATTGGGTTAACTTTCTTTATTCATCTACACATCAACTACACTAACGTTTGGCATAAACCTTCTCGGTTTGAAAGGTAAAGACTTTTCTAATCGAACACTAAAATATTATTTCTTCTGGTTTTATATCGTTTTAGAGATACTTTTCTATTTTAAATTAGTTGATGTTTTTAAATTTTATTGCAAAATTTAATAATTTTAATATTTTATAACCATTTGTATTCTACAGAATATTATTTCATTGGTTGAATTATGTTTAATTGTATAGATAATTGTGTTTTTCTTTTGGGAACTAACAAATTAAATATTTTCTTAATCTGCATCCTTCTAAAACGACAATTAATCAAAAATAGAGGGAGTATTATAATGTCAAAAGTCGCTACTAACTAAATAGTATAATTGACGACAAATCATCAAATTTAGGGTTTTATGATACTGTTCACAACACTAAATATTAAAATACTTTTCTTTTCATTTAATGATATATATTTAATTCAATATTATTAAGTTAATACTTGTAAGTAATATAATTTTGTTTAAGTATCAATTAGTTAATTTTTTTATCTATTTCAGTATTAATAATAAAAATTTTAAATTATACTAATATTTTTACATAAATGTATAGATTAATACACAATTTGTTAAAATGAAAATTTATATAATCAATAAAACATAAATTATGAATAATTAATATTTTTAGTTTTAGTTTTATATTTAAGTCATAACTAATCAATTATGTATAATTAATATTTCTTACAATAATAAAAACTGTTAAAAATAATTTTAAATTTAATAATATAATAATAGAAAATATTCTTTTTAGTGTGAAGTTTGGTATTGTGGTTGAAAATGGAAAATATTAAAATACTAAAACACTATAGTATCATTTCAACATTAAATTTAGTGTGAAAATTGGAGTTGTTCTAAACAGTTTAGAGTACAAAGTTGGAAAATGCTTTATTCTAGACCTACATAATATTTAGAATAAATTTTATTCTGTTCATATTTTTTCTACTGTAAAAATGCTACATTAATAAAAGCGATGGAAAATTTTGTTTGGTGACGGCTAGGTTTATATGAATTTTCTTTTCGTATACTTACCATTCATTAAAATTTTATTTTGATTTCAGATGAGTAAAACTGCATTAAATGATTTTGAATGGTAACAGTGGTTTAAACGGACTAAATAAGATATGGACTAAACTAGTGTATTTTCTAAGTGGATTGTGGTCCATTTCAAACTATTTTTATTTTTTCACAGAAATATACTGGATTTAATCTGCAGGTTTAAACGGACTAAATAAGATATGGACTAAATTAGTGTATTTTCTAGGTGGATTGTGGTCCATTTCAAACTATTTTTATTTTTTCACAGAAATATACTGAATTTAATCTGCAGCAGATTTTTCTTTTTTCCAGATTATACTAGATTATACTAGTTCAAATACTCTCAATAATAAATAAAAATGGCTTTGGCTATTTACAAAGTAATATGTTTGAATTGCTGTTACCATTCAAACTCTAAGTCCATCGGTTAGAAATAAATGCGTTTCTAAAAAAAAATATTAATAAATAATTATATATTATTTTTTAAATTTTTATTAAAATACTAATTAAAGATTTACAGGATATGTAAAAATTGAGGGTTAGAATCTATTCTCTTATTTATTATTATTTTTTTCTCATGGATGAGAACCCACCAATAGAGACACTCTGATTAGAAAATTCTATAATAGGATAAAAAAACTTGTTCCACCAATTTAATTCCATGTCATTTATTTTTATTTGAGAATTCAATCATTTGGCATTTAATTTATCAATTAAAAATTTGTTTTTTGTTTAATAATTATACTCTTCTTTTTAAAAAATTTTGGTTCAATAATAAAAAATTGTAGTTTGAAAACTAACCAATTTTTCTTTTGATATATTTTTTTCAAAATATTTTGGTTAGTTTATAAATTTTAATTTTTTATGGTTATACACGAAATTCACTTCTTTTTTTATACTGGTGAATTTCTTTGATGAGAAACTAAACTAGCCTTTGTGACAAAGAAAATACTAGCCTTAAAATTAACTCATAAGTTTATTTTACGCACTGGATTTTACTGTCCTACAAGAATGAATCTTCCAGTTAATATAATACGATACTTGTAACTTATTTATAAATAATATAGGTGTATTTGTATATTATATAGTGTTAACCTGTTCGGCTGTTAGCCAATTCAGTGACGTTTTAAAAGGTATAAAAGAATGATGGACCTTCGTAATTGTACGTACTCGAAAAAAAAAAAAATTTGTACGTACTCGACAACATGCGTCATGCGTGGCAGTGACTCACCTTATCCATATTTGATATTACTTTAACAGTACTCCTTGTTTTTACTAGACTTCATATAATATATTCCCCGTATACTAGCTAGAAAGTAATATTTAACAGAAACCATGAAGAAACAACAATAATTATGTGTATTATAGCCGCAAACAAGTCTTACAGGTTCATAATTTTAACAATATTAATATGTATATATACACATATTATACATATTATATATGTATATATTGTATTTCTCTTGAAAGTTGTTTATATATATATATATCTTTATGTAATCTTATATATTAGTAACTCTACGTGATTATATATACACTTTTCTATTGAATATTATATGGTTGGTCATGTATATAGACGTTTTAAATGGTAAAAAAGTTTCGAACTTTGTTTTGTTCTCTGGAGTTTTTTTTTCTTTTTTTTTTGTTTGGAAATAAAAAACCCAATAGTTAACTTACATACAACCAGTTCTCAGAAAATTCGGGATAAAAACAAAATAAAACGATGGATTCTTTAGTTAATAACTACTCCAAAGAAAGGAGCTGATAAATGAGGTTAAGGGGTTCGAATCTCTCACCTCCATCAAATCAATTTCAAACATTAACTAACTAAACTACTAAGATTTTGAAAAACAAATTGCCGGAAAAATAAATAGATATTTTAAAAGCATATGCTTCTCCAACTTCTATCGAGAATCACTAGAATATGAGGAATAAATGGAATCGTGGAACTTACATTCCTTTCCTTTTCTCTTATTTTCGAAGAGGACCAAATAAGTCTTCTCTTATTTTTGAAGAGGACCAAATACAGTGGAATAGCGTGTTCTTTATAGATTTTCTAAAAGTATGTTTGGGGTCTTATATATAATTCAAAGGCGAAGAGACGGACGCCACTGGCGGCTCCTCTTTTGTCAAGAGTCAAGACCATGTCACGAGCGATCTTACAAAACGTTACCCATTTCGCTATAGTGTATACATATCTTAGTTATGAAAATTTGTGTCGATGCTTTTGACAATTTTTATTTTTATTTTTTTAATTTCGATGCAGTTGGGCCGTATGTATGCGTGTGCGTATAGATACGTGTGGTATTTTTGCTTGTGAAGATCCTTTCGTACTCAACTCACGTATCCGTCGGGCCACGATCAAGCTTAATAGATGGACATGTTAAAGCGCAACATAAATAACTTCTTTTTATATATAGATGTAGCTTTCATATCTAACCTACATAAATTTTTGTCGTCAAAAAAGGAAGCTTGAAATGATAATTTTAAAAGCATAAGACTTAAGGGCTTCAAAAACTACTAATATGTTCCTATAAACAGTGTAGTTCGTTTAAGTTACATTTGCAATTTTATCGACTACTTGAAGCAATCTTTAATATTAATACGGAAAAACACTTCACATGCATACGTAATTTGTCTTTTTCCATCTTTGGCCATTTGAAATTTTAGAATTATTAATATATACATATATATATATATATATATATATATATATATATGTCAAGTATCTTATATTTCAGCGTTGGATGTAAAACTAATTAATTAACATGTTCCCGAAAAAAAAAATGTTCCAAGTATATAAAAACATCCCAAACAAAGGCCAGCGAAACAGAGACCAGGGGACTTTTTTTTGTTTCAATTTTTGAAAGTATCTTATCCAAATTAAAGCTCATTAATTTTAAAAGAATGCATTAACGGTCATTTTCAAGTTATATATTAAATTAAGTCGAAGACGTCAGAAAATACAAAACATTTCTCCACTTATTTTTGTCGTGTATATCCAATTAAATACTCAAATATCTGGAACCTGAAATTATATTTTAAAGCATATTATAAAAATTAATAAATAAGGATATTACTAATCTGCAAAAAAAAAAAAAAAAGAATTCTACAAATCCCTAATTTTGCCACTGCCACCTATTATTCACACATGCATTTATTTGCAAATTGCAACAATCCAGTTGAAGCTACACTAACTGGGCTGAGGTTATGCTTCTATTTACGCAAGTATGTTAACATTTAAATATCCACGTTAATAACAAAAGCCCAATTGACATATTTGGGCTATTTAAAAACTCAACAAAATCAAGACGCCGTCGTTTTGCAGAGCTGAGTTTAGGAATTAAAAAGTTGAATAAATAAAAGTTTTATCGAAGAAGAAACGTTCAACTTGTGACAGAGAATCTCGGTCGTCTTTTTCTTGTTTGTTGTTTCCGACGAGAGCCTCTCTCTTCTTCTTCTTCTCCGATTAGATCCCGTTGACGAGTTCACATACTCGCTGTGATTCGGACTCCTAGTGTGTTTTTGGAGTAGTTAATCAATGATGTTGCAGTCGCATTCAAGGTTCCTCCTTCAGACTCTCTTGACGCGTGCTCAGAAGTGAGTTATTTTCATTCTCAATCCCTCATCTTTCCAAAATGTTCACCTCTGGCTTTACCTTTTAGTTCATTTGCAATTACACCCTTTTCGATTCTTGATTGAAATCTGAAACATTGGCCAAGAACTCAACTTTGGTTTTGTGAAAGTTTGAATCTTTATGATTGTTTTTATGGTTGCAGTCTTGATAAAGCAGTGGAGTTAGACTATCAATGGATCGAGTTCGATGATGTTCGTTACCATGTTCAGGTGTGAGTCTTTTTGACCATAAGGTTTTGTCTGAGGAATTCTGATGTGATTCTTGTTGATGATGTTTGTGTAAGTTGTTTGATTAGGTGACAATGAAGAATCCAAACATTTTGTTGCTGTCTGTTTCGTTACCAAACCCACCACCTGAAGCAATGTCCTTTGATGGGCTTCCATTGGGAGCTATTGAAGCTATTAAAACCACTTACGGGACGGGTTTTCAAATCCTTGATCCTCCTAGAGATGGTTTTAGTCTTACCCTGAAGCTCAATTTCTCTAAAGTTCGTCCTGATGAAGGTTGTTCTCAATGCTCCTCAAATGATTTGATTTGGATGTTGGTTGTTATTATACTCATGGCTTTTATGTATTGCAGCGTATAGGAATACACTGTTGACGAAGCTAGCTTCGATTAGAGAAGTTGTGATGGGTGCGCCTTTGAAAATCATCTTGAAACATTTAGCTTCAAGGACGGTTGCTCCTGAGCTGGATAGGCTTGTAGCAATTATGCATAGACCTAATGAGACATTTTTCCTCGTGCCTCGGGTATGTATATTTATCTACATGACTTTCACATTTAATTAGTGTAGTAGATTGTGATGAGTAAGAGTTTTGGAGTGATAGACTACTTTACTGTGTTGCATCACAGGCGGATAAAGTCACTGTGGCTTTTCCTATGAGATTTAAAGACTCTGTTGATACAATCCTAGCGACATCTTTCTTAAAGGTAACGTAAATGGATCAATAAGTAAAATGTTGGAGGAGAAGGTTTTTTGATTTTATGTAGTTACTGATAGAAAAGGTTCATCTCATCGTATAGCAATTTGTAGAGGCGAGGCGTGCGGCTTCGCTTAGTAGTGCTCCATCTTGTTCGTGGTCCCCAACGGCACCTCAGGAATTGGAAGGAGCTCCTAAAGAAACACTATCTGCTAATGCCGGTTTTGTAACTTTTGGTATGTGATCTCACGTAACAAAGTATTCAGTTTTGTTTCAGTTTCTGCATTTACCAAAACTGAAAGAAAGTAGTAACATTGGATTATTGATGTCGTAGTCATAACGCCTCGGCATGTGGATGGGGAAAAGCTCGATCGTACTGTTTGGAATTTGTCAACCTTTCATGCTTATGTTAGTTACCATGTCAAGGTTAATCTTTCTTTCCTTTTCACTACATACGAATACTAAAATCTCTCTCTTTGCGATTATAAACATGTTAAAACGGAGTTTTCTGTTTTGTTTTTGTATGGCAGTGCTCAGAGGGGTTTATGCACACCAGGATGCGGCGTCGCGTGGAGTCTATGATTCAGGTAAATCACCTTATCCGATTTGTCTCTTGTCCTTTTTCTTCAACTGCGTAAAAGGTTCGAGTACGTTCTACTTGAAAATGTATTCTTTAGTTTCCCGTTGCTTTCTAATTTGCTAAACCTTGTTTGTCTCTCAGGCTTTAGATCAAGCTAAGCCATTGGAGAAAACAAAATCCATGAACAACAAGTCATTTAAACGGCTAGTAAGTTTCGAAAACTGACTTAAGAGTTTTTCTTTTCTTTCCGTAAACATTTTGTTTTGCATTGTTTTTGAGCTTTATTCCTTCTTCCTCACAGGGACTCAACGATGTCAATCACACCAATTCGAAGTAGTTCGGTATCTCACGAAGCAATTTTGTAAAACCTTGTGAGTAGCTGAGACATGTATGTTTTTACTAGAGTTCAGTTTCTGTGATATATATTATTATATTTTTTTTTTGGTTTCAGATTGGTTTTCTTAGTACAATTCTTTCAGATTTTTCTGATCAAATGTATGATGTTTAAACTGTAAGAAATTCACTTTCGAACAGATTATAGAGGACCTTAACCATTTTGTTTCCACGAAAAAAAATTGTTTTAAAGCTATTTATTTCATATTCTTTTTGCAAGAACAAGAAAATGAAGGTGAATGAGGGATTCAAGGCTTCGTAAAAAATTTATTGATCTTTACATTTTCAGTAAACCAAATAACTGCTAGAACACTCATCATATCATCAAAAAATTCATAAGTAGAAAAAATAAGCAATGGATCATCATCTATTAAGATAGAAGTATAAATGAATTGGGATATTTATGCTCGTTGTAATTATGAAGTTTCAAGTCCTGTGGATTTTGATGGAACCGCTAGCGAAAAGAAGATTAAAAAGGTCGATTGAATTGGGCTAAGGAAAATAACTTGGTAAGCCTCTCTCCAGTCATATAATTTTGCCTTTTTGGATGTATATTTTGTTTAAGATTTAGTGTAAGAAACAAAAAAACACTGACAAAGAATACTTTTGAGGCCCAGAATTTATGACCTGTGCTTGTTTTGTAGGTCCAATTGAAAAGATCAACTCACGAAAAAAATTATAAAACAATAAAATGGCTTCGTCCAGGTTCGAACTGGAGACCTTCAGTGTGTTAGACTGACGTGATAACCAACTACACCACGAAACCTATTTGTTCATATTCTTCATAGTTACTTTATAATATATCATTTTGCATCAAATTTGATCAACTTTTGTGTGTTTTAAAAATTCTTAACCAGATTTTATTACATTACCTCTACAAGTTGCATAAAGGCCCATAATTATACGGCCCATAAAAAGGCATTGCAGTGCAGGCTGCAGCTTTATTTCACAACGGCGGAATGAAAATGTGGAAATAATCAAAGAAAACAATTTTGTAAAAACACGCAATATTCAAAATATTGGCTTCGCCCGGGTTCGAACCGGAGACCTTCAGTGTGTTAGACTGACGTGATAACCAACTACACCACGAAACCATTTTATTCATATCAATGTTGTTCTCTTTATTATCCGCAATTCTTATATGGTATTGTCTTTTACCATTATATTCAATCAAGGGCTTGTAGGTAGGCTTCTATTTAAAACCCCATGCAGTAGTTTTTTTGTGTGTGTGTGGTAATCATGTTAAACCCATGCAGTATAGTTTCTACCCGATATGTTTTGTTTCATTTATATATATTTGTTCCCAAAATAATGTTTCTAGTGTTACTGGACATTTTGGATTATTTTTAGCTATCGGACTCTGGTTTTGGATTATGGACTTTGTGTGTGTGTGTGCGCGTGCGGGCGTGTGTGTTAATTTTGTTTTTTTTTTTGTCGTGTTTGTGTTCATAAGGTTTGAAAATTATTTAGTTCTGATAACATGTAATACTATTACTTATTTGATCAAGCAAGTCAAATCAGAAATTTATGACTAGATCATATATATAATGTCATGTATAGTTTCTTACCATATACATGTTTCTAGGTGTGCATCAGTATCCCGCTACGGTCAGTGCTGTGGCGATATCTCCAAAACCGGTTAAGCGTAGCGGTAATGCAAACATTACGATAATCAGTTATTGTACAAGTAAACTCTTAACAATTTTACTATTTGGGTATTGTTTTTTTCTTACAGCTTTTCAAGTTAATATATATCTTAATTGATAAAAAAAAAACTTGGCAACAGAGAAATAAATCACTGGTGGTGGAGCAAGTACTATTAATCTCTTATTTGGGAGATCTATTACATCAATATATAGAGCTACTCCCTCTGTGATATAACGGCATGTCCTGTTTCACCCGGCCCCTTTGTCTTTACGTTCACGAACGTATTCGAGCCGCGTGAAGAACTAGTAGTAAGTTGGAGACGAATTTCATATATATATATATGCATTGGGTTGGCTTTTCTTACCAAGGAGACGGTTTTTCTTTCTTGATTAAAACTTTAGTCAGAATATATACGAAGCTGAACAAAAGATCATATCATGGAGAAGGACGTGGAAGACCCAATAATGTGCATCGGGTTCTATTGTCGGTTCACTGGTTATGTGCCTCTGCCTCACCCTCATCTTAGTCAAGTTACATTGTGAAACTATATATTTTTCAAGTCTTTTATCATACACTCTTGCTCTCTCTCTCTTTGATAAATTAATTATTGAGAAATATTTATTTGGTCAATAGCTTTTAAAAGTATATATTTATTGGAAATCACTTAACTCTCCTTCTTTACCCGTTTTATTGTTTTTTTTTTCCAAAAAGTTTAATTACATTTAAACTATTAAAGCCTAATAAATTATAAAATATGAAGATATATATCAACTTATTTATTTGAAAGTCAAATTGCGAAATTATAGCAAGTGAGTCAACATAAAGAAAAAATCTTCCCGCGAGTGCATGAAAGAAACACGAATAGAAATTATAAGAGCTATTGAATTTGCAGTCGGAATATTCGAAAGTTGTATCAAGATACCAATATTTGTTTAACCCAAGCAATTTTTTGTTATCTGACTCCGATTAAAACCTCAGTTTATCGTTGTATATATCTAACAATCAACCATCGGGTATTACTAGATAGGAGTAATAACTTAAGTAATCTATATTTCTTTTTACAACAAAATTTAATTTCACTAACTCGATAATTATCAAAATTTAAAATAATATTTGACAATCATCCATTTCTCTCAGCCAACTTTTAATAATTTTGTTTAACATTTATACCAGAAAAAAAAAGATCATCGTGAATATTATAAATTATTTTAAAAATCAATGAAGAGCTTGATTGGGTAAACTTATAAGTATTATTGTTTTAATTTTATTTCTTTCACTAATACTTACAAATACAATTAAAGTGGTCTGGTAATGAATATATTATAAGATTTTTTTTTCTTTAAAAAAACTCCATTTTCTCTTCTATCCTTTATAATGGAGTAACTGGTATTAATAGTTTCCTTAACACTAATGTCAGTTTTTTTTATGTTTTTTTTTTCACTCAAACTTTTTGGTTTTGATATTCTTCTTTTGTGGAAGATAAATATTGATGTTTTTGAAGTTTAGCCTCCCAGATCTAAATTGATCTAATTTGCAGAGAGAAGTTCAAAACGCCAGATTCTGTTTGCTTTTTTTTTTTTGGTAACCTACGCATGCTACAAATATTCATTCTATTTTAGTGATGACGTGGTCGAGTTTCTTCTAATCCGATCTCCCACAATTTTCCTTTTTTGAATTTGGTTGTGAAGTTATCATAAGGTAACAATCCCTACGCTACACTTTGGATTGACGAAAGTTCTTTTGTTAAGAAAAGACCATGAGATCTATAAAGAGATTTATGATAATACCATCAATAATGTATATGATGTATATGAAGATGATGATCATATTTATAAAGATATCTATTATGCTCTTATTTATAATATCTATGAAAATGATTACATAATTGTTGAGGATAACGATTTTTGTATTTTAAATAAAAGTTTTGAGAATCAGAATAGCTTAATTTCTGGCATAATCAGAATGATTTAGATTTCGAATTTGTGCAGAATAATTTATGAAGAATCCTTGAAGAATTTTTAAAGAGTATATCTAATGAAAACCCTAATGAAGATTCGAAAACAAATCTTTCTTGACCCGCTATACTTGATGCAGCTAGATATTCTAAATATCTTTATTATTTCTAATTATGCATATCTAGATAATTACTTATTTGTATTTAGTATATTTTAGTTTTTCCAATTTTAATTATGATTAGGATTTTTGAAATTTATTATAAATAGCGGTTTAGACTCGTTATTCTATTCAATTTTTGATTGAATTAATAAAAGAGAGGTTTTAAATCCTGAATTTCCTTGTTTACGGGTAGAACTTACGTATTCTCAACGGATAAAGAAGGAAATAACTCTTAGGTATTCTGATACTAAATAAGATAAAAAAATTTAGATCTAACACTAATTTATTATTAAAATCATTACTTTTATCCAAACTACAATAATAAATACATATAATTTTTATTACTAATTATACTGAATTAATGATTTTATATATGATTATAATAACATGGTTTTTGATGTTTTATATATTTATATAATGTCTAGGGATGGTGGTGCTTCGTGGGTGGGTATTGGAAGGAATCCGATAGGTTCTCGGGACAAGGTTGGTATTGCTGTAAAGAGGGGATGTTGGATATAAGAATGGGTTCTCGTAATAACACATTTACACAGAGCAAATTTATCACATTTACATGCAGAGTTTGAGGCATTACTTTGGACAATGGAATGTATGAAAGATCTTCAGCATTTTCAAATAACTTTTACTACAGATTGCTCCGATTTGGTGAAGATATTGTCTACTCCAGAGGATTGGCCGGCTTTCACGACGCACTTAGAGGAGTTTCACATATGGAAAATGTTTTTTAACCCATTTTCCATAAAGGTTATCCCACGTGCAAAGATTATCAAGGCGGACAAATTGGTAAGAAGTGTTAGAATTCTCACGATGCAAGATTTTCATGCGGATTTGGTACCACCAACCTGGATAAAAGAAATTATCTAAATCTTATCTTATTATTGTTATTATGTCAATTTGTGTTGTCAAAAAAAATATATATATATTTATATAATGTATTTATAATGATAATTTGTTGTTTAACAACTATTACATTCGTTACTAAACCAATCATAAGTATCATATAAATATAAATGCACATGTTTTCAACTAATATATAAGTCGTATAAATCGTTTAATAATATTTGATGTCACAACTAGTTATTTCCACAGACTCTTATAACTGCACCCAATCAGCTGCATGCAGATAAACCAATCATACTTTGAATCTGTCGCAAAACAAATTCATTATCTACTGAATTTTTTTGAGCCATAAATATACATTATTTCTTTTATTAGTTTGATAAACTTTCAAATTTGGTGATATTGACAAAATCTAAATTTGAATGAGGTTTGTCTTTTGTTGTTGGTTCTTTGTTTGGGTTCTGTAGAAGAATGTTTTTATATCATATTAATTAAATCTGTTTTGGATTATTGTAGCTCTTTATATCCTATAGGTTAAATCAGTTTTTGATTTTTGTTTTTCTATTAGTAGATTATGCAAGGATTTTTCTTCTTCTTAGGCTTATTTTCTAATTTCAGTTTATTTAGTTTTTTTTTTAGTTCTATTATCATGAAATTATCATAATAATTATCCAGCATAATAAAGATCTGTTGTTTTTGTTTGTTTGTCTTAGCTTCTTCCATATTTGGAGCTCTGTCTCTAAAGAATTTGAATCTGCCAACTATATATTTGAATAATACACCCCATCTTTGTATTTATTTGAATTCCATTTTTTGAATAAAATTTAGTGAAAAATATATATAATATAAGCTGATATTTTAATTTCTGTTTTAAAACAAAAATTGAATTTTTTTTTTTGAATAGTATGGCTAATACCACTCTCTAAATCTATTGAGGCTATTAACTTATCTTCACAATTTTTGTTTAATAGCACCAATCATGTGTTTCTTTGTATTTGAATTTCTTTTAAGTATTTGAATATCAAGTATGGAAAAAGAGAAAGCATGGGCTCTGTAATATTGGGCTATCTAATAGTATAGACTTCTATGGTGAAGCAATTAACTGAAACATAGGCTGCCTGCACAGAGAGATGAGTTAATACAAATTGATTAAAGAAACAAAAAAAATTGAATGAAAACATTGAAATTGGTGAGAAAGAGAATTAGTCAAAATGAAATTGAAAACAGTAAAAAGCAAAAATGTTCTGTGGTTTATTTATATTTCCAAGTCACTCCAAATCCATTGTATTTGCCTACATTTTTTTCCCAACTTTATTTGTTATATCCACCTACAGAATAGCTTGTATATACAAAACAAAAATTATAACTAATTTAGATTTTAAAACAGAAATCAGAATTATCCAATAATATGTATATTTTTTTAAAAAAAAATCTAGTAGTTAGGATCTCTTTTAAAACCTTAAAGATCTTATTAACATAACAGTAGCTATATTGTTTAGATTTTTGTTAATCGTTTATATATTTAGCAACATCAGATATTTTTTTTGAAATCACATATATAAAAAATATATATTGTACATTAGCGATAATAGAGACTATTCATTTGTTACATTTAAAATTTCAAAATGAGTATTTTTCCCAATATATAATTTGAACGCTATACAATAGCATTTAGTTTTCATAGACCATCAATGCCACACAATTTCTACTCTCGGAGGATGATATATTTTGATAAAATTGATATAAATATATACAGATAAATTTGCAGCTTTTAGTTTCAGCTTTCCGGGCTATAAACACAAGTAGACAGAACATAATTTGGTATGTTCTATGTTCCAAGTTCAATGACGGAGAAGTGAATAAAATCGTAAGAAATATTTGCCTACATTTACAATGAAATCTCATTTATTTAGATTTTAATATTATATAAATTGTTTTTCTAAGGATATAATTTTCTTTCTTTATAAAAGGTTCGACCAAATAATAAAGAATACATATTAATAAAATTTAGTAAATTTAATAATATTTTGATTAATTACATTTTACATATGAACTGATGGTTAAGTTAGTTTTCTTATTTAATTTAATTTTAAATAAGATATAGAAAGAATACCTTTTATTTGTGTTCGATCACAAATAGGAGAATTTTTTTTAAAAAAATTTGACTCTTGTGGTTAGTTTTGCAGTTCATGTTTCATTAATTTTTTAGGTAAATGTAAAAATTAACTTTTCTTTATTTAGAAAAGATTCCTTCTAAAGATGGATAAATTATTTCAGATCCAATCTGATCTAATATACAGTATAACCTTTATAAATTAATACTCGATAAATTAATAATCACTATAAATTAATAATTTTTTCGGATCTCAAGTCAGACCAATGTAAAATTTAACAAAATTCGATAAATTAATAAGATAATAATTTTTTTCAAATCCTTGTGTAAATATATGGTCCCAATAAAACTATAAATTAATAATTACATATATATATATATATATTTAAGATAATATATTAAAAATGAGTATAATTTTTTATTTATTTAAACTGAATGTTTTATCACTATTTTTATTATGTATCGCAGTTTTGGTAATGTTTATCGTTTATACCTATATTCAAAACTTATAAAGATTTTTAGACACAATGAATTTTTTTTTATTTCTAAATGCTTTCAAATATATTATAATATTATTTTGAATTTCATTAGTTCGGATTGTAACAATTATTTTTTATACATTTTAAATTTATGAACATATATTATTTTTAAACAGATACTCAATATATATTATTAAAATCTAATGTAATGTAATAAATAATTTCATCTTCATTACTTAAGGTTTGTATATGTTATTTTATTAATAGATTCAATTAAATTCTTTAATTTTTTTAGAATAAAATTATTTTTCAAAGAAAACCCCAATATATATTATGGATTAAACACATTGTTTCTATAAATTAATAAATATTAATTTATCGATTAATTAATAACTCTATAAATTAATAATTTTTTAAGATCCCAACATTATTAATTTATAGAGGTTTTACTGTATTCTAAAAATTTGGATATTTAGGATGTTTAGGTCTGGATTTAAATATTAAAATTATATATCTAAGTAATAATGTTTTTTGGAAATGGATATCTGAATCCGATATATAATATTATTTTACTTTCAAATAAATTAAATTATAATAAGATCTAACAATAATTTTAACATCTTAAAATAATATTAACTTTCAAGAATTTTGTTTTCATAATAGCTTCCTTAACAATATTAAATTTCTTAACACGAAATCTTATGAATTTAAAAACTATGTTGACACATGTTTACCAGTTGTTGACTTTCAAGCGGAGTGCATTTAATTTTAAATGATATTTTCTTAAAAAGTTTCCAATGGGTATATATATATATATATATATTTCTTGTTTCGGTGACATGATAATTTTTTGGTCAAGATATTTGGTATATATGGAAATAAATTTATAATATATTCTTGTTAGAATTAAGCCTTTTCAATTTTATTTGGAATTTGAAAATAAGGATTTTCCCCAAAATGTTGTAATTTATTCGTTATATACCAGCATTTTCCTAGATTATTTTCTAGTTCTGATTGTACGGGATACTTTAATAGATTGTTATAAGCTGGTACAAAGTAAATTTGATGAGATTTTGTTTTTAGCCTTCCAAAATCCAAATAACTGTAACGTAAAATTGTACTTTTCTTGAAACAAAAGTATAACATCTGGACGACATGCTAACAACACTAATAAAAAAACTTCCATAATTTAGTGGACTACTCTTTAGGATAATTTGTTTGTAACGACCCAATAGCCAATACAGCACATTAATAAACTGACATAGTTTTTTTTTTGGGTAAGAAACTGACATAGTTTAGTTGACTAATAAGAATATTAAATGAATAATATCATAATTCCAAATAAACCATATTGTCACCATATATACGTGAGTATGTGTGTGGTGAGAGACTGAAAGC
This sequence comes from Sisymbrium altissimum, assembly GCA_900406495.1. NCBI lineage: Eukaryota > Viridiplantae > Streptophyta > Magnoliopsida > Brassicales > Brassicaceae > Sisymbrium > Sisymbrium altissimum. The sequence continues at coordinate 25,139 of OVBI01000136.1, forward strand.
ATTCCTCAAAACGTCTTCACTTTTTCAACTCTTCTTCTTCTTCTTCATCCTCTTTCTCTCTTCATGCGAAATCACAGCTACATATAAAACAAAAACAAAAAACAAAACTAGAGATAATAAACGAAAAAGATTACCAAAACAGAAAGAGACAAAAATGAGTGACGGTCGAGTCAACGTAGATCAACAAGAAGCAGAACAACAACAAAACCTGGTCAAACCACCGGTCAAGCGATCCCTCAGCCTCCTCATCGCCACTTACGGTTGCCTCTTCGTTGGCTCCATCGCCTCGAGCCTCCTTGCGAAATACTACTTCGTCCACGGTGGCTCGAGCCGGTGGGTCTCCACGTGGGTCCAATCCGCCGGATTCCCACTCCTCCTCTTCATAATCTACTTCCCTCACTACGTCTTCAAAACAACCACTCGCCGTCCTTTCACGCGCTTCACGCGCCGTCATCTCCTCTTCGCCGTCTTGATCGGGTTCGTCCTCGGTTTCAACAACTTCCTCTTCTCATGGGGAACCTCGTACCTCCCGGTGTCCACCTCATCGCTCCTCCTCTCGACACAACTCATCTTCACTCTCATCTTGTCCGTGATCATAGTGAAACAGAAAGTCACTTTCTCCAATCTCAACTGCGTTGTCCTCTTAACGCTAAGCTCTGTCTTACTAGCTCTCGGTTCGAATCAAGATAAACCGGCCGGTTTAACCAAAACCAAATATTTCATCGGGTTTTTATCCACGATCGGAGCCGGTTTACTCTTCGCGCTTTACCTCCCCGTTACGGAGAGGGTCTACAGGTCCGTCTATTGTTACGCCATGGTCATGGAGATGCAGCTGGTGATGGAATTTTCCGCGACGGTTTTCGCGACAATCGGTATGGCTTTCGACGGCGGGTTTAAAGAAATGGTTAAGGAAGCGAACCAAGTTTTCACTAAAGGACCGACGGTTTACTGGACAGTTGCGATTTTAGCGAATGTGGTGACGTGGCAGCTATGTTTCGCCGCCACGTCAGGGATGGTTTATTTGACGTCTGGTATCACCAGCGGGATCTGCATGACGGCTTTGCTAGCGATGAATGTGCTCGGAGGTGTTGTGGTTTACGGAGATGAGTTCGGCGGCGTGAAGATAGTGTCGACGGTGCTTTGTATTTGGGGGTTCTCGTCTTATGTCTATGGGATTTACGTGAAGATGAAGAAGGACGAGAAGAAGGAGAAGGAGAATGGAGGATATACAGGTGTGAAGACGGCGGAAGACGGTGGAGAGGAGGGAGGAGTGGTGGAGGTGGAAATGAGTAAGGTTAAAGATGACGTGGCGGCGGCGGATGAAAGGGTTTGATGATATCTGTGTGATTGTGATGGCCGTTATGATTATTAGGAAGCTAAAAAAAAAAGTAGTAGTATCTTTTCGTGTTCTTTCTTTTTCTCAACTTTTTTATTTTTATTTTTTTAGGTAATGCATCTGCTTTTTTTTTGTGTGTGTTTTTTTTAGGTTTTTGTTTTGTTTTTCCTCTTTTGGTTATTTTTATGAATTATCTATCAGTGAACAAAACTAATTATGTGCCCATTGAGTGTGTGGGTTTTCCAATGTCGGTCGACTTTCACTAAGCATCTCTGTAGTTATTCTAATGTGTTATGTGTGTAATCACGTACTTGTTATTACAATATGTTACTATTAAATTTCATAAAAGATTCATTTGACAGAACAAGAGCAAGTACAAAATCTAATATCTTTATTTTTCACTTTCAGTTCTCGGATTTTGTTACGAAGAGATAAGGATCCAATCGAGTAAATAATTCATTAATCGCCATTAGACTTTTTCATCTTTTGCCATTATTTCAAATTATCCCAAACTCCAAAAAATTTAGCACTTTAGATTTTGTTTTTAATAAACAGAATTATTTTCTATAATATTCACAATAAATGTAATTTAAGGTACATACATAATCCATTAGTTAATTAACGATGATTTACAAAACTATATAGTACATATAGTGACTTAATGATTGACCTTGTTGGTTAGAGACCTCTTTTTTTTTTTTCCCTTCAAACCGGTATCGATTGAGATGGATTCAAACAAACATATCATCCTTTTCCACAACACTCTCTAGGAAGAAAATCAATTAACAAAAACAGAAAAGAAACAATTTCTAGAATATGATGGCATGCTTCGCTTTCTTCTCCTCCTTTTAGCTTCGATTTATTTCTAGAGGAAATACTTCTCGAGTTGTAGATTTAGCATGATTTGCCCTTTTCTCTCTTTTACCGCATGTTTTGTGTTTTGTTTGACGGTTTTGCAATGAGTTCATTGACAAAATGAAAGGCATTTATGGTATCTAATTAATATCTATACGAATAGCTATCTTATTAATTATTTAAATGGAAATATTTTAATGTTTTTAAATGTTTTACTGGATTGGTTTTTCTGTCAATTTACATGGAAATTTTATATCGGAACTAATGTTTAGATCTACAACGACGCGAAGCTGTGATGAATATTATAAATGAGAATATCAGACAAAACAAATTTCAATATACATGTTACACTTACATCCAATAACATAAAAAAACCTATAAAAACTAAAAAAGGAAAAAAGTTGTCGTTTATGGGACAAAACATACCCGAAAACAATATGAAAGTGCTCACGATCTCTAAGATTCCTATTAGAAAACTATTAATGATGATCATCAAGGTCAATTAGAGAGAGTTAAGAAATTAAAAATTGAATGGGTGAAATAAAGAAGAGACATGCTTAATTGGTGATGATGCAGCTTGGCATTAACTTGGTGTAGATTACGAACATTGTCTCCTTAATGCTCCTTTAGTTTTTGTATTTTCCTTTGAGCACTTTCAAATGAAAAAGATTGTTTTCTTCTTATTATCCTTTTGTTTTAAAATATGGCTTATGGCTCTTCACTAATATTGTAAACCCTTGTGAATTTCTTAGAGCCCACAAAATCCAAAATTTTGTTGCTTTTGATTTAATGACAAATTAAATCGAAGTTATGACCCCAATGTAGGGTTATGTATGTTTCCAACTTTCCATGACGTGTTTTAAATACGACTCTACGATGCACACATAGCATTCATGATATCATAATTTCACATAAATGAAAATACTATAACCATTAAAAGAATGTCAGTTCAATGATGAATCTACGATTTGGCTCAATATCCTCCGATTTTCAAACTAGTAAAAAACAAATGGCTTAGCCATCATTTTTATTATCAACTGGTAGTTATGAATCTGTAAATCTTTATATATTGAAACAACTCACTATTAGGAAAAGAAAAAACAAATAGAGTAAACGCAAATTCTATGTTATATAACCATATCGATAGAGATTACATACTTGTAGATGTATCAATTGTAAGGATGGGGACAATGCTTGTGTCGTCGACGAGCTCGAGTGAACGAGCACACAGGACAGGATCAACACAAGACATTTCTTCTACCGAAAAAAGAAACTCTAAAAGTGAATGTCGGCTAAGCATAATCCCTAGAAGTAGCAACTAAGATCTAGTTGTTGGTTCTTCATTGATTCACAAATTAGTGTCTAAATCTTTATTTGTTGCAACACTATTCAGTTAGATAAAGTACTGTAATCCTGTGCTTTCCGTAGATTTTAACAAACGAATCAAATAGTTTTTCGAGCGCAAAATTCAATAACAAAAAAGATAAAGAAAAAAAAGGTAAGCAATTTTTTTGTATGGGTATATATAATCATAGAATTTGACTAGTATAACGTAGATTGAACATATATACGTTGGGAAAAGTATGAAAACTCGTCGATCCGTATTTGTCGATGTTAAAAATGTTTTTTAAAACTATATATATATTAATATAAAATTTTGTAATATAGATTATCTCGTTTGCGTAATGGAATATTTTCAAAAGAACTGAGAATACAGTGAATGTGAATGGACTTTTGGGGTGATTAAAAAAATGGGGGCATGATTATCGTAAGTGCGTAGGTAATGAATTACGCATTAAGCAACGAAAAGAAAGTTAAAGGATTTAACTAAATCGAGACAAAATTAAAAAGGTATATTGAAAATGCCCTTTGCTTAGGTTTAGAGATTACGAAGGGATAAACTCCAAAGATTATAGATCACAGACTTGAGCTGCAATTAGGAGGTTCACACGTCTATTATCATACCAAATTACATCAAAACTCAGACGGATTTGGTACCTATGGTTGTGCCTAATCAAGAATTAGCTACAGATATGGAGGCCATGCTCTGTTGCTTTGGAAAATAATGATTCCATATAGGCTCAATACATTTCCATATAGCATCAGTATATGCATATGTTCCCAAAGATCAATCGTATAATCTTTTGGGGATCACATTCTACATTAGTCTCAAGATTTCGACTGGTTAAACATACAAAACCTTAGTAGAAGCATCATTGTTCTTTTAATCTATAGAATAGTGTGATGGAATGATTAAAAAATAACAAATTAACTTAACTAAAAACTGCAATATTTATTTTATTATACTACTTTTGAATTTATTTTACGAAATAGTAGGATTGATAAATCAAGCCAAAATAGAGATAGTCTTTGGTGATCGCTGGATTGACCAATGAACACGTACATATATAACTCCTCAGTCTACACAATACATATATGAAGTGATCACTCACTACTAAAACCATTTGTACAACATCTTGATAATCTCTTAAGTTAATCGAAAGGTTATGTATAATAAATTCACAAAAAAATTTCCATGACCTTTTCTCCATGAATTTCACACTAAAAAAAGATTAGGTTGAGATGCTATTTCTACATCTCATATCTAAGGTTCTTTTTGTTAAATTAATACAAAAAGATAGGTAGTACTGCAGAATAAAAGAAGACAAGCGAAACACGACTTCGGATATCCATAATCCAATTAGAATACTGATACACGATTAACGTTTTAATACACAATTAGTTTTATGGTAATTGTGACGAAAACATGTAGTCCTTTAAGCAAATAGCTAAACTAAAATAAAGATAGAAATGTACCTCTATAGGACCGTAGCCAATTATCTTCGACCTCTAAAGCAAAGTGTGCCGCCTTCTTTCTTTCTTACATCAAATTCTAATAATCTAGAAAAATGTAATTAAAAGTGGATATTCGTAATGTTCATCGCGACTAAGAGATGCAAGCAAAGATCAATCATTTTTAAAAGTTTGTCCCACAAATATATGCTTCCAATGATGAAATGATTATGTGGAAGACATACGAAGGATTTCACTTTTCACCAACTACTCTTCATTATTTCCTCACATATTGTCAAATATTATTTGCATCATCATTATCTAACTTTTGTGTTTTCTTTTCCTTTTATATTATTATAACGATTAGGAAACTTGGGATATTGAATTAATTATATCCAAAGAATACAACCTACGGCGTATCATTTATAAAGTCGTGTTTTGAAAGTTAGTCCATGAATGTGTACTGGAAAAGGATGATCATTTATTTGTTCTTAAAAAAATAGAAAATAGTTCTTATAATAACGTCTAATGAAGTTTTGTTTACGTTCTAATTTTCTTTTTGACATCTTTGGCGTCCTAATTTATATAAATAGCAGTTGATAAAGTAATATTGGCTGGCCAAGTATGTGATGGAATTTGGAAGTGCTATACGCCTAGTCAGTTCTATCCGTTGGATTATGTTGGGGGTTCCAGTTCAGTTAATGGGCTATAAGCCCCTCCACTTAGAAATGAACCCATATATGTTGATGGTATGTTTTATTGTTCTGTCGCTGAGTGCAAATGAATTAAAATAATGGATTGCAGGCTGCAGATGTTAAATCCTATGAGCTAGGAACTGTAGTCCACTAAGCGACGTAGCAGTAAGAAAATGACATAACATGGACGCAAGAGTTTACATGGTTAAATAACGATGAGCTAGAGTGCTAGACAAATCGGTGATTCAAAAGTATTTGATCCTAAGTGTTAAGTAGTCGGGCCAACTACTGTAATCAATGGCCATGACCCACGGCGGATTCCAGCAGATGATGTCAAAATAAGTTGGTGGGTTTTGGGGTTGAGCATTGGTCATTTGGCCAACTGGTGTGACCAATGAGCCTGACCATTGTCGGATTCTAGTAGAATATAGGATTGAGCATCGATTGCTTGACCAACTGGCGTGATCATGAGCATGACTGCCATTAACTCATTTGAATGATACGTTTTCAATCACCGAAGTTAATATAATATATATCGGATATGGTTCAAACGACAAACTCTGGTACTAAATAAGTATTAATCTCTCAAAACACAATCCCTATAAACTCAATTCTAGACCGTATTTTGAAATTCTAATTCCTAAATTTAAAATGTTAAACTTTTAATAATATTAAAAAATAGATTTACGAAATTCAACCTATTTTTGTATTTAGGTAATTATATCTTGATATAACGAATCTATAGGCAAAACAATTAAAAATCGTCACAGAACATAAAACATTGCGTTGCATTAGACTAACCAACCTACTTAAACAATTGCATTGTTCTCTCATTAACTGCGAGCTAAACACAGCTTCTCCGTATCTACTTCAAATCAGAGATCACTTATCTCGATTTCGGTTTGATTGTCACTCTCCTTACTCCTTACTCAAACAATTGCATTATCCTCTCATTTACTCGTGTAACTCTTTTTTCTTAATGGGCCAAAAGCCCACTATTGGGTGTAGAAAAAAGCCCAATCGAGCTCGAGCTTCACCTTGCCTTTCTTCTTATTCTCCAATTTCAGATTTGATGCGCTCCAATTTTTATCAGCATACAGAAAACGAAAGTAGAAATCACGACGAATCAAAGGTACGGCAAAGTGATCCATCGATGGGTGATGTACAATTAAAGAAAAGGGGATACCTGTGGGCAATCTCTGCTGGTCTCAATGCAGCTCTTGCTGCCATCTCTGCAAAGTTCTTCTCATCTCTGGTAAAATAAATTAAATTAAACATTTTTTTTAGCTACTTAATAGTTTTTTTATTGGCAGTGATTAATAACTTAAATCTTTTTAAAACAGGTGGTTAAGTATGGATTAGTTGTGTTATGCAATGTGGTTATGTGGGCATGTTATGTAAACAGCTTAAGAGCTCTCTCTTCTCTTCAAGCTACCGTCACAAACTTTGCTGCTAACTTCCTCTCTTCCGGTTTAGCTGGCCTCTTTCTTTTTCAGGAATCTTTATCATTCCGTGTAAGTTTTCTAATCTTTTATCATGGCCAATGCTTTCTTGGCTATGGTATGTTATATCTATGGATGTCAAGTGTTGAATGAGTTTGATTGATATGTTATGCAGTGGTTTGCGGGAGCTTTATCGATCACAATTGGAGTTGTAATCCTCAGTAAGTCAAGTGTTGATAAGAAGGTTAGCACTGATTAGTTCAAGAACCGATATAATAGCTTGAGCTTCTGTTTTGGAGAAGGCTGATTTTGGGTAACAAGGAGTTAAGAGTTGGTTAAGTTTGTTGTGCGTTTTTTTTTCAATGTTTTAGAGTCTATTCTGTAAAGGACAATAATTGTAATAGCTACGTTTGTTTTTTTTTTTTTGCCATGGTTAGAGATGATATGAAAATGTCTCTGTTTTTCTTTGTTTCGTTATATGTCAAGATGCAACAATCCACTGGAAACAAGTCACTTTCTAGTTTGATCTTCAATCATTTGTTATTTTTTCGTGGCAGATTTACTATATATTCCACTTTATTTTCACATTTCAATCTTTCATCTTGTTCTTCTTAGGCGGAGGAAAGAAACCAATGCATAAACTGTACTACAAACTTTGTTTTTTTTTATTACACCTGTTGGGTAACACTATATTTGATAGGATTGAAATGATCTTTACATGTTTGATGTATGTTTCCATTATACGACATAAACAACTTAAAATCAAATTAGTGTCTGCCATTGCTTTGTCAAGTTAGTAAATTTGTCCAAAGCTTGATCCTTGAGCGACAATGAGATGATAACTCAGTGCTCAGTAGTGTATTCCATTGCTTTGTCAAGATAGTATATCAACAGATTGTGGCCAGAATTTGTTCAGCCTTAATAAAGCGGATAGAGCTAGATATAGATAACAAAGTAATATAGATCGATGCATCGTGTTAATGTGAGTTCTTACAAGCATCTATTATGGTTGGATTCATCATTTGGTTCATTTGTGATGCATGATGTATTTTAATACGACAATATTCAGATTCTCTTATATCTCCTAGGAAGTTGAATCATTTCTCCAAGAAATGTTTATATAATCTACAACTGTGAGTATTTTACTTCGAATGTGTCTTGGCTTTTTATGAGTAGTTTGGAAGTAGATGAACTCTTTTCACTTTTCAGCAGTCAACACACAAATGTGTACTCAAATACTCAAAAGGATCAGGTCACAAATACGTGCAAACCATTTTATCTGTCTCCATCAAACATCCTAAATTTGAAAAGTCGAAATCTTTTTCTATGGTTTTCTTTACTTCTCATTTTATTTTAAGATCCCCGCATCTATACACGCACATGAATCATGATAGTAACCACATGTCAAAATCTTAGGACAGAGACAGAACCGACAAACATGCAAGTCACTACTTTCTCCACGCGGACACGGACGTGCTTCCCATTTTCGTTATTTTTTTCCTACTACTTATATCTCTATCCTCTGCATATTTTTTACCCGGAAAATTACCAAACTCATCTCCAAAAGACCAAATCTCACCTTTTTGTTGTCTTTGACAAATCTAGTTATGCCTCCTCCGGCAATGCTAGCTTTTGATGATGGTTTAGATAACGAGTGGAAAGGCTTCACGGTTTTCCCCGGAGAAAACCCTATCCCTAATTCTAACCCTAACCCTAATTTCAACTTCTTGGTGAAGCAAGCAATTATGGAGAGCGAGAAATCAACCGGCCCTATTTTCTCCCGTCCTTCGGCAACAGACGACAGCTTCAGAATGGTGTTACCTCCGGCGATGCCTCCGCCTAGAGACTCAGCCGTTCCACTTCCTATGCTCCCTGAGCCGATGAGAGTCCGGAAGAAACTTAGCCACCATGAGTCAATCCACTTTATGAGGAAATCTCGTTACTCGGAGAAAATCCTCTACAAGGAAGAAGATTTCAAGTGTAACGCCTTCTGCTTGACTCTACCCGGATTCGGGAAACACAAGACAGTTAGATCTTCTTCCAAACGCCAAGATTCGATGGAGAAGAAGATGATCAGAACATCTTCCTTCACCAATTCCACTGTTTCCATACGCGCCTCGCTAGAGAAATTCGAATGCGGTTCTTGGGCATCAACGACGGCCCTGACGCAAGATAACGGTCGGACGTACTATGATTTCCCGGTGGAGATGATGAAGTGCAATAGCCGCGGAAACGGAGGAAGAGATGTCCAAGAACCGGTGACTTCTGGTTTCTTGTTCGATAGAGAAACAGAAACTATGTCTCTGAGAAGCGTTTTAAAGACGAGGAGTTCACGGTCAACTGGAAGAGATCACCAGAGATCGGCTGAGACTTCACCGCTACGCCGTGTGAGATTTTCCACTTCTTCTTCGGCTTCGGTCTCGTGCCCTACTTCGCCGCGATCTTGTATCACCCCACGATTGCGTAAGGCTAGGGATGAGTTTAACATCTTCTTGTCTGCTCAAAACGCTTGAGTAAGGAATAAAAAAACAAAGCACCAAGACTTTTTTTGTATATATGAATATGGTATCTATATATCATATATGTATGTATGTAACGTATCTACGGATGCTGTGTAAATATCTATGGGAGAGAGAGAGAGAGAGAGAGATTGTTGATTCTTTGAGAAACCAAACTCGATGAAAAGTTTTTATGATAATTAAAAATTTCATGTTTGCATCATAGCTCCGTTTCAGAATTTAATGTCCAGACTTTTTTTTAGAATATCTGAGTCTTTCGGATATTAAAACGATGAAGACTTTACGGGTCAATTGACTAACTGATTTTTGTTTCATTTTTTCATGCATTTTTGCTTCTAATTAAGCTCTGTTTCTGCCTTATATCTCCAACAATATAGGGCTTTATTTGGATTTCTGAGGCTCAGAGAAAATCAAAATTGAGAAACAGTGTATCTGTGTATGACTATGAGTGATTGAAGATGTTAATTTTTTTCGTGTTTACTTCCAAGCTCTTGTTCTCACTCTAATCTCCACTTCTTAGGGTTTCTTTGGTCTGTTTTCTGACTTTCATATCCAGCTTAAGGGTTTTATTGGGTTAATTTTCTGTTAATTTTGTGGGTTGTCTTAGGACTTGCAAGATCAAAAACTATGTAAAACTGACAAATACTTTCGTTACAATGTCGGTAACATAACCTATTATTAGGAGGTATTACGATATTCAGACACAAAGCGCCAAAATAACGAAAACGCGATAAGTAAAACAGAAAGTGTAATGGGTTAATGGGATTTAGGAGCAGTTTTATTTCAGTTTCTTGTATCGAAGAAGACACGAACAACGTCCATAATCTGAGCTCGGCAAATCGGGCACTTCCCTCCACTGCAGTGTAGTTCATTGGCACATTTTAAGCACGTGCACATATGTCCGCACCTGTACAAAACCGCTTCGACCTGCGTTTCGTCGCAGACGCAGCATTTGCGTTTCATTGGGTTTTCTTCGTGAACCGACTGTTGCAAGCTCGCGTTAGCAGCCAAACATTGTTTGACAGAATCTCGCAGTAACGACATTTCTTGTTGAAGCTGTTGGATCTCTGATCTCATATCGCTTATCAGCTCCATTTCCTGGAAACGTTTTCAAAGCGGTTCAGAAATTTTACTACCTGTGCGGTTGAGAGTTTCTCTGGGATTGCAAGAAATCGAAAAATACTTACAGGTGTACGAGGATTGTGAACAGCCAAGACAGGAGTGGAAGTTACTCCAGTGTCTTGAGAACTCCATGATCCTGCAGGAGACGATGCAAAAATCTGCGAAGAAGACGATCGGCTTGAGTCATCTCCATCGTCTTGCTCTTCACCTTCCGTTACTGGCTCTTCTTCTTCTTCTTCTTCTTCAACTTCCTCCACAATTTCATTTGTCTGTTCCTCCTCTTCTTCTTGTTGCAATTCCCAATCGTCATGAGAGTGCTTATTCGAGTGTGTCTGCACACGGGACATCATGAGCCTATCGATCTGCTCTCGTAACCCGCTCTCGAGAAAGTCTGTTACCGTTCTTCTGTCATACCCAGAAAACACATTTTCTTAGTCAGTGGTCGTTAACAATTACGAAACATAGGGTTTTTGTTTATTTATGTTGACGTTTCTTACCGCTCAAGGAGTCTGCGTATGTCCTCTTTCTCAGACCGAGTGTTCATTACTTCCAAGTACCGCGACTTCCTCAGTTCCTCCCAGTAACTTCTCGGCCGAGATATTTCGCTAAGCCAGTCATTGTTCGTCTCTCCATAATAATACTGCTCTTCTTCATACTCTTCTTGCTCTTCCCAACCATTCAAATAAGATGTTTCTTGTTGCTCAAGGCACTGATCCATCCCATCACTCTCATGTACAATACCTTGTGTCTCGCTTTCATTCTGCCTCGGTTGTTGATTTACTTGAGTTTCTTGCACACAATTTTCCGTTTTGTTCTCGCTTTCATTCTGCCTCGGTTGTTGATTTTCCCACGGACTTGTTTGTCCTTCTTTATTTACAATCTTGTTGTCATTCCAAGTATCTGCACCACTTGTTTCTTGCCGGTGAAGGCAATCCATGTTTGCTTCAAATGCCCCGTTTACAATTTCTTCTTCCTTACATAACGCTGCTTCCTCCTCTATCTTGTGTTTAGAGATGCTCAACCGCTCTTCCAAAGACGCTTCTAGAGAAATACCGCCTTTCTTCAACCTTGTCCTCTCTGTAGGCACTTCTGTTTCTTTATTCGTCTCAGTGGATTGATGTTGATCCTTCTTCTGATCTGCTGCAGCAGCAGCGTTTATTGCGTTAGCACGAAATTTCTCCCTGCGTTGTGAATCAAAGATTAAAGATCAGAAAAAAATTAAACGCTGAGAACTAAACTAAAGAACTTGAAGTAAAAATAGATCAGACTCTGAAAAAACCTTAAAAGTAGAACCGCCGAGCCTGATTCGATACGGTTTAGTCCGGTTGATTTTGCGTTAGAATGGTGCTGATCTTGAATCGCTAGACAGCGTTTGAGGTTCTTTAGCCTTAACATTGACTGGTTTTTTCAAAAAAGTGACATTGAAATGAGACAATATTGTAACAAAAGCAAGTATTGGGGTGGATTTATAAAACATTCAAATCGATGGGGTTATCGATAAAAAAAAAATACTGAAAAAACATATCACCTGGAGGCGGCCACGTTGAGTAAACCTAGAAACTGCGTTGCGTTCAAGAAGCGAATCCAACTCGCGGTGGCGATCGCGTTCCATTTGCATAAGCAGATCGGTGAACGCTTGCCGTCCACGGAGTCTCGGCGAGAAACTAAACATAGGAAAACTGCTTTTCTCCGACGAGGAGGACGACGAAATGTAAGGCCTCGGCGTTCTGATAATCGATAGTCCACCACCGCCGCCATTACCTCCGACGGTTAGCTTCTTCTCTTCGTTGCTAAGCTTGCGAATCAAGTCAGCGACTCGACCAGAATCAGAAACCGAACTGTGTGACCGAGATTCAATCTCCACGTCACCATTCTCAGCTTCCACGACTTCCCATTCATCAGCCAACTCGGAATCTTGAACACTGACTCCTGAATCGCTCCGGCTACTAGGAACCGTCGACTGGTTATGGCTCGGCGAGTTTCCACCGCTGGATCGGTTTAACCTCGCCTCCCATATCTGTACAAGAGAAGAAGCTCCGTTTCCCTTCGATGCTTCGGATGTCTCCTTCCTCGAAACCGTTTCTTCCACGGTAGATGCAAGAACACGCGATTTTCTAACAGTTGTCTTATCCGTTAACCGAACAGCACCATTGTTGTTGGTTTTATCGTTCTTGATATTGTGAGTCTTGATCCAAGAATCGACTAAGTTCTCAGAATTCTCGTCGGACACCGGAGATTTAAAGAGCTCGTGATGATGATTGTCTTTCACCGGAGATTTCAGATTCTTCTTGTAAACATGAGGGTTTTGATTACGATCTCTAAGGATGAAACCGAACCTTGGAGACGAAGAGGGAATCTCCACCTGAGAAGACGCCATTTTTTATTACGAAAAACCAAAATCAAATGCTCATTTTTTTTAATCGATCGAAGGAGTTACAGAACAGCTATGTTTCTCTGTCTCTCTACCAAGAGGAAGTAAAAAAAGGAAGAGAAAATTCGTTTAGGGTTAGTGAAGACACTGAATTTTCTCGGAGAAACAGAGAAGAAAAGAAACAGAAACAAAAACAAGCGGTGGAGATACGAGGAACGAAACGATGAAGAAGAAAAACAAAACCAATGGAACAGTATTGTGCTTATCTGTTTAGTAGTAAGACTTTTTTTGTTTGTTTTGGGTTGTCTCCACCGCTAAAAAAATGTGAGTCCTAAAATCGCTCTGTTTTGTCCCTTAAACTTTGGAACGTGTCAGTAAAATAAGGAGGAAAAGAAATGAGGTGTATAACAGACGATGAGATATGTTGAGGTTCTCGAGAAAGAAAAGCTTTCGTGGCTAAAGGTAAAAATTGGTTATATAAAAAGTACTTAAAAAGCTGTAATCTCGGACTATAAATTAAATGGTGACTGTGCACAGATGTCGCTCTTTTTTGGTAAACGCATTTAATTACTAGTAATTAAATTATTAATTGAAGAAAGGTGTTTAAGGCTCCTAAATGCGATAGTCAAATTGAGCCGTTTAGGATTTAGCCGTTGGCGAGTGGGAACCATGCACTTTCTTGATTTCTTCCACGTCATTATTCTAATTGTTTTTAAAATAACTACGTGTAGAAGGAAGAAGGATTTAAATACAAATATTATACTTGAAAAAATGAGAAAAAGGGAGAAAAGTTGATGTAAAGAAAATCAATTAAGAAAAAACAAATAAATAGAAGCGACCGAAGTTTTGATACGTACGCGAAGGTTTACGTTATAAGTACGTGTTTAATTCCAAATTTAAATCTACTATATAAAAAAAAATAGACATCTTCTATAATATTCTCTTCTCATCTATGGTAGAGATTTTTTGTTTTTTGTTTTTGTTTTTTGTCAATCCATCTTTAGCAAAGATTACTTCACAATTTTTTTTTGTAGAGATATTTAATATTTAAAGAAGCTTCTCTTTATCTCTTTTAGTAGCCGCGCCATGTCGGGGATGATTTTGATGTTAGCAAGGAACTTTACATACGTATCGTTTTTTCTGTTATTTATTTTCAATTCTCTCCACTTTTTCGTTTTTTATTTACTTACTTTGGCAGTGAAGGATGGCTATAAAGCTCAAAACTTATCAATTTTAATGGTAAGAAGAATGAATTTGCAATTCCGTGAATTATGACAAAGATTTGTATCCCTCAATTATGACAATAAGTCAATAATCTTCCCCGATGAAAAATTTCGGCCGCATAGTAGTGGCAAGGAAAAAGGAGTAGTGTACTCTAGTGTCGATCCTATAGTGATAGTGTTCGGAAACTGCAACCTGTGACTGTGTAATATGTACGATTAAAGCTGTAGCATGGTTTATAGAGCTATACTTGCCTCGTCTTTTTCCACTGCATCATTTTGAGGACATATTCAAAGTATATTCATAAAAAAAATACACATCAATCCATTCATTAAAGTTTTTATTTTATATGAATCAACTTTTATTATATTTAATATTTTATAATCTTTTGCTCTATTTTGTGGGAGGAAGTTGAAACAACAAAATTCATAGCTAATTTATGGTGAAAAAACTGGTACCAGCCTTAAATGTTATCCCTACCAAAACTATATTAGTAAACCACGACCAAGGAAAAGCGCTTTTAGTAGACAAAGATTCAATATCTTGATGAGCCTCTTACCAATACTGACCCACGATACATGAGGGCTATTAAGCCCATGTATGATTATGCAAACAAATTGTTAATTTCGAAATTCTTACATTTTGCTTTACCGGATTACTCGATAAGATACCGATACAGTCTCATAATCCGGGTTTAAAGACAGGAGGTATGTGGGTTACAGATCTTGTTCTTTTGTCGGTCGCTGAGCGTCGCCGTAACGAACATGGTCATAAAAGTAGAGATGAACATAAAACAAAATAGAAAAATTAGAGCAATACAAGTGATAACCGACCAATGAACAAAATAAAATAGCCCAATCCAAGTTGACGAAAAAATAAAAGTTAGTAATCTAATCCAAATAAGTCAAATGCTGAATTCAATAATGTAAAAGATCACTATACCAAATTCTTGTTTTCTCTTATAAATAGGAATCATATATTATATATCAAAAACATCACATACACGACATGCAAGCAAGTCATTTTGAATTATTAAAATATTGAAGGTGTGCTTCCCACGTAAAACCATCACAATTCATTTCCAAACCCAATATATAAATTACTCAAACACATCTCTCGACCATATCAAACAATTCAAATCCAAACAAACTGGGAAAGATATAAAAAAGCAAAAATAATGAAGCCGGCCGTGGTCTCAGTCGTTGTCCTACTCGTGATTTTCGTGGCCTGGCCGGTATCGGCTGGCCGAAAAGACTTACCGGGAGCGGGAGGATACGGAGGCGACGAGGATGATGATGACACCAAGTCATGGTTTCCTTTGGACAATCAATTGTCGTTGAGTTATTATGATAAGATTTGTCCAAACTTTGAGAAAATCGTTCACACCAAAGTGAAGGAATGGACAAAGAGTGACTCTTCCCTTGGTCCAGCCCTCCTCCGTCTTCTCTTCCACGACTGCGGCGTTACGGTATTGCAATTATACCTTCTTTCTTAAATATTTTATTTAACGTTAATCGTTCAACTGCGTATTAATTAAGCTTATACTCTTAAGCTATATAATGTCTAGTTTACATCATTTTGGAAATCGACCTGAATTGATGGTTCTTCTAGTGACTATTAGAGTTTGCGTTGGTAACACTTAGGATCCGATAAAGTAAAATATGCGGCATACAATGACAAAACCAACTAATCGAAAAAACTTGATTTAGATGAGATCCTTTTATAACAAATTTCATTTCTTGAAGAATATATAGATGAACATAAGTAATGATTCAGCCTAATTATGTGATTAGCAAACTACCTAAACCTTAGTATTTCTTTTCCTTTCTTTTGCAAAATTCGTATTTGATGGTTTACCCAACATAGTGTATTGGGAATTGTTCTTCCCAATTTTTCTTTAGGTTACGCATAACCCACGTATTGTTTTGTCCACATCTATATGTTACATTTTTATTGAGCCAAAAAAAAAAAAAAGAAACACATTTGAAATGGGAAGATTACAAATCTTTTGTGAATGGATAACAACTTTCAGGGATGTGATGCGTCGGTCCTTCTAGACCACGAAGGATCAGAGAGAAGATCTCCAGCGAGCAAAACCCTAAGAGGCTTCGAGCTAATCGACGACATCAAGTCTGAGCTCGAGAAATCCTGCCCTGGTTTAGTCTCCTGTGCAGACATCCTAACCGCAGCTAGCCGGGACGCCACTTACCAACTCGGTGGTCCTTACTGGCCCAACGCCTACGGACGTCGTGACTCCACCAACTCTTACGCTAGAGATGTCGAGAAAGTCCCTTCAGGCCGCCGTGACGTGACTGCCCTTCTCGAGACGTTTCAGTCCTACGGACTTAATGTTCTCGACCTTGTCGTCCTTTCGGGAGCCCACACCATCGGAAAAGCCTACTGTGGAACCATCCAGTCGAGGCTATACAACTACAACGCAACCCATGGAACTGATCCGTCGATTGACACCAAATACGCAGATTTCTTGCGTCGCAAGTGCCGTTGGGCCTCAGAGACCGTTTACCTAGACGCCCAGACTCCGGTAGTATTCGATAACCAGTACTACATTAATCTTCAGAAGAATATGGGAGTGTTGACGACCGATCAGGAGCTTGTGAAGGACCCGAGGACCGCTCCTCTTGTAAAGGCTTTCGCGGAGCAGCCGTCTCAGATGTTCAGACAGCAGTTTGCTGTGTCGATGGCTAAACTTGTCAATGTTGGTGTCATCACTGCTGAAGATCGTATTGGAGAGATCAGGAGGGTTTGCAGCAAATCTAACTCCAAACCTTACTGATTTATCAAAAATTCGGTGCTGAGTTTATAAAAGAATCTTTCTTGAAGTAATTTCTTGTTTGGTTTCAATTGTAATTTTGTTGCATGTTGTCTGAACAACATAAAAAATGTGAATCTTGATTTATACTGAACATTTTTTTTGTTTTGGTACAAGTTATTTGAGATGCTTCTTATTTACATTTCGCTCAAATCAAAGAACTTATATACACTTAACATTATACCCTGATCAAGGTATGTGTACACGTTTACAACGTTGATTGAATCCTAAAATGTTCCTATCTAGTGAAGTAAATAGTTATTGATGATAGCTTTTGGTGCAAGAAAATGAAACAAGAGAGAGGCATAATCAGAAGGTTCAAAATCACTTTTTTTAGGTCTCTTTATAATACTCAAAGCTCGCGAGATATAACCGTACAAAATATGACATTTTCTAAGACAAATTAAGAAGAACCTGGTAGGAATCTAGAGGGGGAACATAGTTATGAGAGGTGTGAAACAGAACTAGAAAGTAAAAAAAACCCAAAACTTCGAAATTTAGACTCGCTTGCCTCGAAGGAAACCCTTGCTCTTACGATTTTTCATCCCCAACTTAAACTTCTTCTTCAACTTCCTCCCGATGGGTTTTAGAGACTTGCTATGCTTCTCATCATCCATTTCCACATCTACAAACAACCACAGTATCCAAAACAGAACATAACCACATTACAAAACACTTCCAAAGTTACAACTCGAAATCATTGCTGCTAAAGGACCCAAGCAAACAATGATTTAGCTTTTAAAGAAAGAAACTAGTATAATATACTTGTAGATGCAGTTTGTGAACAAAAGTTCAACATTATGAAACAAAGAACAAGCTTCTTCTCTAGCACAACAAAGCTCTGATAAATCTTTTCAATGCACTCACAGCATCAAATATTGATAGTGAAGAAAGTGAAGAAAGCAACAACCTTTCTAACAGTAATGAACTAAAAAACTTCAAAGGTTTCAACTTTAATGACTGATTCTCATGAATTTCAACAGCTAAGAGCATACTGAACATAGACAAACACAACCCAACAGCGATACAATCAATCTATACAAATGAAGCAACTGACGCTTAACTAGAGTAGACATCGAGCATACCCGCATCGCTGGCGATAGTGGCGGAGGCAGAGGCAGACTCGGAAGTCGGCATAGCAATTTCCATGAAAGGAGAAGGTGGTGGTTGACGAACAGGTAGCTTCGGGGCGGCGAGTGCGGCTTCGATGGCGGCGGATTTAGCGTCGTCTCTAGTTAAGGTGAATGCTTCCTTCTCAACAATTTCTCTTCTAATAGCTCTCAATCTCTTCACCCTTTTGCATCTCATGGATTTCGCCATCGTTTCCGCTCGTAGGAGATTCGAAATTAGGGTTTCGACGGTAAAGAGGGGCTTTAGGAATTGGGTGTGGGATTTGCTTATATCGTCTAAACCTAATTGAGGGAAATTGCTCGTGTTTTTGTTTGGTTACAAGAATAGCTGTATCCTTATCCAAGATGAGGGCCCATTAGCAAAATTATTGATTCCTTAAAACTACTTATGGCCCGGCCCATATATGATCATCTATAGGCCCAAATGAAGAATACATTTCATAGAGAAATAAAATTGTTAAAACCCGAAAATACCCTTCGTCTCCCCGGCGCAGATCATACGGTTGTTTCTCTGTTGATTTTCTCGGAGAATCCATTGTTTCCCTTTAGAAGAAAGCTCTGACTATAATAGATTCGAAGCTTTAATCTCTGTCCACTCTTCTTCCGGTTAGTATCCTCTCTTTTTTGCGTAGATCTACTGTAAAATTTCTTCACGAAAGCTCTTGAAATGTTGTGATTAGATAGTTAATAATTTGATTCGTTTCGATGGTTTTAGCTCAGATTGCTTTGTGTTGTTTGAACTCGAAAGCTATCGAAATGTTGTGATTAGATAGTTTGGATTTGTACTGTTGAATTGTTGTAGATCTATGGTTGAATAATATGCTTTGGTTATGCATTCTCAAATCGGAAAGAAGTTTCTACAAATTGAGACTAGGATCTGGTGATTGAATCATTAGAAGAGTGTTTTGTAGAATCTATAAGAAGCAAATGAATGTTTTGATTCAAATGTAGTTGCTATTAGCTAATTTGATTCATAATGGTTTTGGTTTCTGATGACAGAGAGAGAGAGAGACAGAGAGATGTACAATAACATGGGACCTCAACCAGGGATGCCAAGACCTCCAGGAAACCCTGAACCCGGTCCATTTGGGAATCCATTTACCGGACCGGGTTCAGGTTTTATCCGTGGCGGTTTAGGTGCGTACGGGGAGAGGATTCTAGGGTCAAGCTCTGAGTATGTGCAGAGCAATGTAAGTGATTTTAATACTTCTTTGCTGGTGATTCATCTGATTCTCATCAATCTCTTGAAATTGTTTTTCTTTTTCTTTCTGATAAAATGAAAAAAACAGATTACTCGTTACTTCTCTGATCCTCAATACTATTTCCAAGTGAACGATCAATACGTGAGGAACAAGCTGAAAGTTGTTCTGTTTCCTTTCTTACACAGGGTAAGTCTGTTTGTTTCTTTGTGTTTGAGACTTTCTCGTATAAGCTATGTGAGTAAAAACTAGTTTCGTGTTCTTTCTTCAAACAATCAGGGACACTGGGCGAGAATGTCTGAACCTGTTGGGGGTAGGCTCTCATACAAGCCTCCCATCTATGATATCAATGCGCCTGACTTGTACATTCCGTTTATGGCATTTGGTACATACGTTGTTCTTGCTGGTCTTTCATTGGGACTTAATGGAAAGTAAGTTTTATGCTTTAATCTCTCTCCATATGGTTCTCTCTCAGCGTTTTTGAGTGTTGAAATGAAGATTGTTAATCCGTTTCAAACCTGAATTCATATAGGTTTTCACCGGAAGCGTTGAATTGGCTGTTTGTCAAAGGATTGGTTGGTTGGTTTCTGCAAGTGATGCTCCTTAAAGTAACACTTTTGTCACTTGGTAGCGGAGAGGCGCCTTTGCTAGACATTGTGGCTTATGGAGGCTATGCTTTTGCGGGTCTATGTCTTGCGGGTTTTGCCAAGATTATGTGGGGATACTCGTATTACGCGTTGATGCCATTGACGTGTTTGTGCACTGGGGTTTTCTTGGTGAAGACGATGAAACGTGTTCTGTTTGCTGAAGTGAGGAGTTATGACTCGAGCAGACACCATTACCTCCTGCTGTTTTTAGCCTTGGTCCAGTTCCCTCTTTTGATATGGCTTGGTAACATTAGTGTTAATTGGCTTCTTTGAAAATGTGTGGTTTCTATTTTTTTTTTTTTTGGCAATATACGATTTTTGTTGTTGTGAATTCTTTATTGGTAGCAGAATTTGAACATTTGTTGGAAATGTACGCTGATCTATTCATATGAATGTGGTGAAGAAAGAGTTTCATTTTTAACATTATTGTATTAGTTTCTTTCTACTTCTGTTTACCATTATCTCTGTTTTATCTCCATTACTATGTTTCTTGTAGAAACTAGAATTCTATTAAAAAATGGCATGAGGTTCACGCAAATGGGACAATTTAAATCATGGATTGACATTTAATCATATACATATACTTGTATATTTAATAATCAACATCGTGTTCAGTGAATACAATCATTTTCTCTCCTCCCACAAGTAGAACATATAAAATCTCTCTCTAATCATTTTTATTTTATATCAGAGACTTTGTCCTGCTAAATAAAAATGCATGGTTCTTACTATTTCGCCAAGTTCATTAAATTAAACAAACACATCATGATGACCTATAAACAAAACACATCATATTCATGGTCTGCCTTAAAATAATTTGGAAATAATGGTAAAGCTAACAATTAGGTTGGATATTTCATTAAATAAGTTAAGCTGATAATGCAATAATTCATGTCTCCTAGTTAATTGTCACATCGGTGATTTGGATGATTCTTCCAACTTAACCCATATGGCACTTCAAATAGATAATTCTGCATTTCTCACCAAAAAAAAGTCAATGAAGTAAGCAATGGTCTTGATTTTTGTAACCATTTTAATTAATTGCCGTAGATAAAAATCAAAAACTTGTAGACTTAAGCTACCCGTTTTTTTGTAACGTTCTCCACTTGATTAAGCTTTACGATTAGAGCTTTGAAAACAAAACAAAAATGATAGGGTCTCACGTTTGCCTTACATTCTAAGAAAACGTTAAATCCTTTTTCCCCTCGTCAATAATTTAGAAAAATAATTATAAACAAAAAAAAAGAGAAGAAAGAATATGTAAGAGAGAAGTTTGTTGAATCAGTAGTTGCAGAGACATGGTTAGTTCCGCTGACTCTGTCAAGTCATCTTCTCTCTCGTTTACTTTACGTTAAGAACTCTTTTTTTCCTCGAGAAACAAAGAAAGAAAACTGAAAACAGAAACATCATCTCCTTTCCCACAAACAAAGAAAGAAAGCTAAAAAATTTTCTCCTTTCCCATGAAAACCAATAGAAAAGGAAGACAGTTCGAATCACCTAACTCTCTTTAAAGTTCATATTTTCTCGAGGAAAATCCACAGAAAGTCTCAAAACAGAGAAAACCCATAATTACTTTTGTAATAAGAAACAATGTCTTTGATTCATAAAGGAGCCACCTCGGCTCTGTTTCTCGCGTTGACCATGTTGGTCAACGGAGTTTTAGGGAGATTCGTCGTTGAGAAGAGCAGTGTCACCATCCTAAGCCCTTTGGCAATGCGGTCGAAACACGACGCAGCCATCGCTAACTTTGGTGTTCCTAACTACGGTGGTTACATGATTGGTTCTGTCGTCTACGCTGGTCAAGGAGCTTATGGATGCGACTCTTTTGACAAAACTTTCAAACCGAAATTCCCTCGTCCTACCATCTTGATCATCGATCGTGGAGGTAACTTGTTTCATTTGCATAGACTTTATTTTGTTGATGGAAAATTGCTCTGCAAAAATTACAGAATGGTCCAACTTCTAAGTTTTCTAGTTATTAATAGAAAGTTTTTGTAATTTTTTTTTTTACGTAAGAGACTTGTCTTAGTCTCAATTTAGAATTAAGAACTCAATAACTCTCTCCTTTTAAGTTTTGGTTTTACATAGTTCAATCTCCTTTTTTAATTAAATTGCTCTGCAGATTAGATAATCTTTCAATTTTCTGGTTAGAAATAGAAATTTTTGTCATTTAGATAGGAGACTTGTCTCAGTCTCAATTTAATTGGATAAGAACTTAAAAACACTCTCTTATAA
Organism: Sisymbrium altissimum; assembly: GCA_900406495.1. Lineage (NCBI taxonomy): Eukaryota > Viridiplantae > Streptophyta > Magnoliopsida > Brassicales > Brassicaceae > Sisymbrium > Sisymbrium altissimum. The sequence goes on from OVBI01000136.1 coordinate 47,534, forward strand.
GTCTTTCCTTGTGATCAAAAGAACCCTACAAGTTTGGTATGTTCCAAAATTTCTGATTAGGTATTAGAAAGTTATGTCCTTTCTGTACAAGACTTGTCTCAATCTCAAATTTAGTTTGTGGAAGAAAGAACTCAAAAGCTCTTTCTTTTTTTTAAGTCATATATAGTTTACATCATTCATTTTCTATCCAATTTAGCTTTGGAAAGTTGGAATGTTCCAACTTTCTGTTTAGATATAGAAAGCTATGAGATTCAAAGCTAGTTTATGACTGGAAGAATTAGGTTTGGTAAAGATCCGGTTTTGATTCGTTTTTGTTTTGTTTTGCATTAGAGTGTTACTTTGCACTAAAGGTATGGAACGGTCAAAAGTCCGGTGCAGCAGCAGTTTTAATAGCGGATAACGTCGATGAGCCATTGATAACAATGGACTCACCTGAAGAATCCAAAGAAGCTGATGACTTTATAGAGAAACTCAACATTCCATCTGCTTTAATCGACCTTTCTTTCGCCAATACCCTCAAGCAAGCTCTTAAAAAAGGAGAGGAAGTAGTCCTGAAGATAGACTGGAGCGAGTCATTGCCTCATCCGGATGAGAGAGTTGAGTATGAGCTATGGACTAACACGAACGATGAGTGTGGTGCACGGTGCGATGAGCAGATGAATTTCGTCAAGAACTTTAAAGGGCACGCGCAGATTCTCGAGAAAGGAGGATACTCTTTGTTCACACCTCATTACATTACATGGTTTTGTCCTAAAGATTATGTTTCCAGCAATCAGTGTAAGTCTCAGTGTATAAACCGAGGGAGGTATTGTGCTCCTGACCCTGAACAAGACTTTGGAGATGGTTACGATGGGAAAGACATCGTTTTCGAGAATCTGAGACAGTTGTGTGTTCATAAAGTAGCGAAAGAGAATGGCAGGTCTTGGATTTGGTGGGACTATGTGACTGATTTTCACATCAGGTGTTCTATGAAGGAGAAGAAGTATAGCAAAGAATGTGCAGAGAGTGTTGTGGAATCTCTCGGTAAGAGACATCACAATCGTTTTAACATCATTACTTCACATTCAGAGTCCTAAGTATTCTCTTGCTCTCAGGTTTGCCACTTGACAAGATCAAGAAATGTATGGGTGATCCTGGAGCTGATGTGGAGAATGAGGTTTTGAAAGCTGAGCAAGCGCTTCAGGTAGCGTTTTCGTGTTTGCATCTATATTTTAGGGTCTTTGAAACCAATTCACTGAGTTTATTCTTCTTTCTTACCAATAGGTAGGACAAGGAGACCGTGGGGATGTCACAATCTTGCCAACATTGATCATCAACAATGCTCAATACCGCGGTTTGTTTTTCCTTCTCATTGTAACATTTTTGTTTAGATTTTGTCAGTGGAATGCTAAAGAGTCTTAAGTTGTTGATCTGAATCATTTCTCAGGTAAACTCGAGAGAAATGCGGTATTAAAGGCTATATGTTCAGGGTTCAAGGAGAGAACCGAACCCGGGATCTGTCTAAGTGGAGGTTAAACCAATTCCCCTTGAAAGCTGGCCTTCTTCTGGTAATAGAATCCTAAAGAAATCTTATTTACACTTTTGGAACAGATATCGAAACAAACGAATGTCTTGAAGCAAATGGAGGATGCTGGCAGGACAAGAAATCTAATGTAACAGCTTGCAAGGTACTTGATTAATACCAACAAAACGTTAGTTTTACCGACTTTTAAATATTTGTTCTCATAGATATTGATGGGCTGTTCACCTAAATTGGATTTATACCAGGACACATTTAGGGGAAGAGTCTGTGAATGCCCTGTTGTAAATGGTGTGCAGTATAAAGGAGATGGCTATACTTCATGTGAACGTATGTTCTTTAACTTTTATATTGTCAAAAAAACTTCACTAGAAACATTTTGCGTTCTCGTTTGAAAAACAAGTCATCTTTGCTTGAATGCTATTAACAGCTTATGGGCCTGCGAGATGTTCAATGAACCAAGGAGGCTGCTGGTCTGAAACCAAAAAGGGTGTAACTTTCTCCGCTTGTTCGGTTAAGTGACTTAACTTGTTGTCTTCTATTCAGTAACGATGCCATAAAGTTTGAAACTTTTCCATCCAAATTTCACATTTGTTACTTATGATTTTCTCCAATTTTTGAATTCAGAACTCGGAGACATCCGGATGTCGTTGCCCTACAGGTTTCAAAGGAGATGGTCTTAAATGTGAAGGTGAAAACTTTTCCCCACTAAAATGTCATATTCACTCATCTTGTTTTCTTAAACTGATCGATTCAGTTTTCTATCTGTGTACATAAAACTACTAGACGTTGATGAATGTAAGGAGCAATCAGCTTGTCAATGTGATGGATGCAAGTGTAACAACAAATGGGGAAGCTTCGAATGCAAATGCTCTGGCAATCGTCTCTACATGAAAGAACAAGACACTTGTATTGGTAAATGTCGAAACAAACAATCAGGATTTAAAATTTATGATATTCTTATTTTGTTTTTCTCTTTTTCGCAGAGAGAAGCGGATCAAGAATCGGATGGTTCTTCACATTTGTGATCCTAGCTGCAGTTGCAGGTATCTGTGTAGGTGGTTACGTGTTCTACAAGTATCGTCTAAGGGTATGTTTTCACACTTTTGCTTCTCTTAACTAATCTTCAGACTCATCTTCCTCATGAATCTCTCTAATGATAAATCTTGATTTGTGTGTCAAAACACCAATATGCAGTCTTATATGGATTCAGAAATCATGGCGATTATGTCTCAGTACATGCCATTGGACAGTCAAAACACAAACGACCCAATATTGACTGGTGAATCTCAACAGCAACAGCTGAGATTAACTTCTGCAGCCTAAAATTTAATTTCGCGTTTTTTTAATAGAGGAGTTGTTGTTGTGTTAACCTCAAGGAAAGTCTTTATAAAGAGCTAAAGAAGAAATTATCTTTTCTTTTTACATTTTACTGTTTATCCTGAAAAAAAAATACTTCTTTTTTTTTTGTCATATTTACTTTTCCTTTTCCTACCTTTTTCGTTGTTGTAGATAGATATGGTTAAGATTTTATAGGGTTACACTTTGAAAGGAAGTTTGTATTGAAAGTAAGAACAACCAGAGCTCTCTAGTTATCTGTAATTACTGAATGAATTGGTTGGGACTCATAATTCATAAATGAAGTTTGATTGAGAAAAAAAAGAGTAATGGAGAACGTTTTAAGTCTCGAGTGTGACTCTGGAAGTTGTAGAGTAATAATGCTCTAGAAGTGTATAAAACTAGGAATGCGAATGATATGGTGGCTGTAATCCAAAACTACTAGCTGTTGACTGAAGTAGAGGAAGCGGCTGGTTAGCTCAAAACTCTTAACCCCAAAAGACATAAGTTTCAACTCTGTCTCGGACTGAAACTGAACCAGGAGGGAGGAGTATGAGAGATCAAGACGCCACTGATTACTGCAACAAGTATGGAGTCTCTCTTCTCTTCACCAATGTCAGACATTTCCGCCATTAGGTTTATATGATGTTTAAGGCTTACGAGCATATAAAAACATTCACTATTAAAGATTGAAGACTCGACAAGAAATGTAAGAGTGGTACGTATACGATCTTTGTAACATGGAAACCTGATGAGATATGGATTCTGAATCTCCGAAGGGCTGTCACTTTATCTCTCTTTCTCTCTGGGAAGATTTAAGTTCATATATATAAACCAAAGCCGGAAAAAAAGAAAAAATTAAAAGCAGATGAAAACTAAAACAAGAATACTAAGTGGTCTTACCCTTTACGCTTTATCATTAAGAATACTATATTGGAAAAAAAAAAAAAAAACCCAAGTAATGTAGGATAAAACATTACATTGCTGTATGTTGGGACAAACTAAGTCCCACATCGGAAGTTTAAAGGAATAAATTTCAATATATAAAGGGTTAGGGCCAATCCACTAATTACCAATTGGTTTTTATTTGGAAGCCCAGAATTAACCCAAATTCAATATGGTATCAGAGCCGAGGTTGAGGTCCTGGTGGACTTAGAAAAAAAAAGAAATCAAGACCCAAGAAGGATGATGTGGTCCTTGGTTTGAAGGGGAGAATGTTGGGACAAACTAAGTCCCACATCGGAAGTTTAAAGGAATAAACTTCAATATATAAAGGGTTAGGGCCAATCCACTAATTACCAATTGGTTTTTATTTGGAAGCCCAGAATTAACCCAAATTCAATATGGTATCAGAGCCGAGGTTGAGGTCCTGGTGGACTTAGAAAAAAAAAGAAATCAAGACCCAAGAAGGATGATGTGGTCCTTGGTTTGAAGGGGAGAATGTTGGGACAAACTAAGTCCCACATCGGAAGTTTAAAGGAATAAACTTCAATATATAAAGGGTTAGGGCCAATCCACTAATTACCAATTGGTTTTTAGTTGGAAGCCCAGAATTAACCCAAATTCAATACTTTCAAGTAAAGTACAACACAGTTAGAGCATGGAGATGAAAACCTGAAATAAGTACGTATGAAGCTCACAACGAAACACCTGAAGATGAACTCATCACACAGCCAAACTAGCTAAACTCTATTTTATTAAGTGTAGATAGATCCTCTACATGGTCTACAAATGCGTAAACCTTACTACCATTCTCAGAAAAACCTTGGATCTCAACAGTTTGAAGAGTTCTCCTTTCGGGATTGAAGTAGAGAACATAATACGGTTTAGATTTATATGTATAGGTCTCTTTCTCTAACAAAACAATTTCACCTGTAGCAGTCATTCCAACGATGTAAAGAGACTATGGATTATCGATATTATTCACCGTCAAAGTGTAGACATATTCAGACCATTCCTGTTTCTCCACATCCTCTAGAACCGACATACGAAACGCATGAGTTTTGCTATCGTCATCATACTTCGAATCAGTCACACGTAATTTTCCCTTACAGTTTATCATTTTAGACCGAGAATGAAAGTCTTTTGCCCCAATAAACTTGAATTTCTCAGACCTAACAGCAAAGTAAACTATCTTCACTTGTGAATATCTCTAAGAAAAGTAATACAAAACCCCATTGACGCATATCGGTTGGGAGCAAAGATGACGGAAACGGTACACTCGATGTTCCTCCACCTCATATCTCAAGTTCCTAATGTCAGAATTCTACAACCAATAGGCTTAGTTTCATCAATTACACCACTTCAAATACCATTGATCATCCACCAGTTTTGAAAGACAGAGTTGTATAACCAGCTTTCAAATATCCATCCTCCATGATCACGGCTCTGATCTTACATCAACTTGTCTCTAAAGACTCTAACGTCATCTTCTCTCCAATATCGATTAGGATCAGCCCAACCAAAAATGAGATCTACTTTTTTTTTATTCAAGTTCACTGCAATGAATCAGCTCAACACATTCTCTTCCAATATAATCTCTGTCCATTTTACTGACAATACACGATGGTGCACAAATGACCATTAACTTGAATCACAATATAGATCTGGCTATGATCTAATGAGGTTAATCTTATTATTGTTATAACATAGATTTTTTCGTGTTAACTTCATATTACTATTAGTAAATATTTTGTATCAGTTACATTTTAATATAAATATTTTTTTTTATATTTACTATCTTTTCATATTAATATATATTTATTCAAATATTTAATATTATAGTACGGTATAGTTAGTATAAATATTTATTATCATAACTTTTTTTTCTTCTTCATTTTACGTTCTTTCATGGATCAAATGTACATCAAAGTTATAGTAATGTGTTGGTTTGTATATCCATTTGATATTTTTCAAGGTGAATGACGTAGATTTGATGAAGCCCATAGTTTCGATGATAGTATTTTTCTACTCTTCTGAAAAATGATGTGAAAGCCGTTTTCAATTATTATTTTTATTTAATTCAGAAAAAACTATATGCAAAACCTAAAAGAAAATGCATTCCAACTTAAACTCTCTATTCAAAACTTCTGGTACTCCGCTATACTTACCCTTGATTTCATATGTACGTATACCTTTATTTATACACTATTAGATTTCATCTACCCAAAGTTAAAACTTAAAAGTAAAGGTCAATAGACTTACTGGTCTTCGTGGAAAGTTAAATTTAAGTGTCAAAAGGTGAAAAACAAAATAAGGTTGCTTGAAGAGTGAATAAAACTCGAAATTACCAAGTTGAAAAAAGTTTTTAACCTTTTTCCATAAATGTCGATTTCTTGAAGGTTAATATTTACTTTGAGTTCTAGAAATTCATACATTTACAATTTGTTTACCCCTCTTTTCCATAGATTTTGGGGCTACAGAGAATTTTAATGATCAGACAATAAATGAACATACACGTACGTGTATATATAAAATGCAAGCATATGTATATCTCTCTATCTCTCCTAAAGAAGTTGTATGAAGAAGAAATTAGGATAAAAAATCACATTCTGAATATTTTAGTTTCTGTTTATGTTTTCTTTAATTTATTTTGTGTGTAATTAGTTTTAGACTTTTAGTAACACATTTAACCGAAAAGTTACCCAAAATAAAAAATTCACAAAAAAATACAGAGAAGAAGGACTATAAGTCTTAAATATTCGAAGAACAATAGTTAAATATCGAAATTTTCTGTTTGGGCCGGAAATTTGTGACCAACATGTTAAAATACACTACACAATAATAGCTGGAGACTGAAGCTTCGATCAGATTATTTTTTATTTCAGCGTTATGTTTTATTTTTTTTTAATTATTTTTTTTTTTTGAACTGAGCGTAATGTTTTATTTATTAAATTATATATATATATATAGGTTTTGGACCGGATTAATTAAAAAAATTGGCAATTTACTATGGCTAGGACTAGTTAGGCGTGATTAAAAGTTAAATACATAGTTGGGAAATGGGGAGAGGCATGATTTGACAAAAACAAGACACTGTTTGGTTTCAGAGACTTCCTTTGGCATCAAAACACAAACAAAAGCGAAGCCTCTTGAGTTACTTCAAATAGAGAATATTATTACTCTTTTGCGACTTGTCAGATTCAGATATTCTTCTCACTTGTATATATTAATTTCACGGTAAACAATGCCTTAAATAAGAAACCCTGATTGGACTTTTGATCTGACTCTACTTCACTCTTTCTACTTCTTAAATTTTATTTGCACAAGTACTTTAATTTCAGTCATCATGTCTCTCTAACCCTAACCTCATTAACTCTAAACTCGCTTTTTGGTGTTGCATACTTGCATTTTCACATACATATCTTTTTAATTAATAGTGATTAATAGAATTTTATTGGACTAGAATTCTGTTGTTTATAGACTATAGAACTTGATGATTTTAGATGTTTTAGAAAACCAGTTTAACTGAACGTTGAATATACTTTTAAAAAAAAATTTAGTGGGAAGTTCCAGATCGTTGGGTAATTTCATAAGAAACTACGTTCCCATTTTTTTTGTCTTGTTAAATATTCCTCATATTTAGAAACTACGTTCTTGCATGCTACATAAGGTTTCCATTTCTCGTTGATGAAATTTTAATTATTGAACTGTATCAAATCCTATAATATTTGTTAAAATTTTCGTTTAGAATCCAAATATAATAAATACTGTGGTCTCCTCCAACTAAAATAATCGATAATTCGTTATTAAGGGTCTATTTTATTTTCAAACATGTAGTAGATTAGAAAATTGTATTTTATAATACTAAATAGGTTCTCTATAAATTAATACTTGATAAATTAATAATCACTATAAATTAATAAATTTATTTGGTCTCAAGTCGGATCAGTGTAAAATTTAACAAAATTCAATAAATTAATAAGATAATAATAATTTTCAAATCCCTGTGTAAATATATGGTTACAATAAAATTATAAATTAATAATTATATATATATATATATATATATATATATATTTAAGATAGCATACTAAAATATGAGTATAATTTTGTTTTTTTTTATTTAAAATGAAGATCTCATTAATGTTTTATCACTATTTTTACTATATATCATAATTTTAGTGATGTTTATCTTTTATATCTAAATTCAAAACTTATAAAGATTTTTTGACACAATGAATTTTTTATTTCTAAATTCTTTTAAATATATTATAATATCATTTTGAGTTTCATTATTACGGATCGTAAATATTATTTTTTAATATATTTTGAACTTATGAATATATATCATTTTTAAATAGATATTCAATATATGTTATTAAAATCTATTGTAGTGTGATAAACAGTTTCATCTTCATTACTTAAAGTTTGTATATGTTATTTTTATTAATAAAATTAATAAAATTCTTTAATTTTTTAAAATAACATTATTTTTCAAAAAAAACCTCAAAATATATTATGAACTAAACGCATTATTTTTATAAATTAATATTTATTAATTTATCGATTAATTAATAACTCTATAAATTAATAATTTTTCAAAATTCCAACATTATTAATTTATAGAGGTTTTACTGTAGTTATTAACAAATAAAATGATATAATTGATTTGTTTGAAATTTTGAATAGAGAAAAATAAATCTAATACAGTTTGCATTTTAATCTCTAGTATTCTCTGATTTGATATCCAATGAGTACAATCTGTCTGGCCATTATCAAAAAGAAAAGAAAAAAAGAAAAAGAGCAGCGTGCATGAAGATTAATGTGATAAAATGAAAAGAAGATGAATATGTGATCAAGTGTGAAAAGCATTGGAGTAGTCTCTGAATTAATAATGTCGATTCTGGGCATTGACAAGATAACTCTGTACGCTCTCAACATTAAGAACCATCACTTCCTCTGGCACCATTTTCACGTTTACCCACACACATACACATATACAAACAAAATTTAGTTAGTCAATTAATATCAACAAACTGTGGTTATAACTTATAACAAGGCTTTCTGGATAGTTGTGTTGTCGAAGTTTGGTTTAGTTGATACTGTTTGAATGATACCAATTTACATCCGGTATACATATATATTTGAACCATACTTTACAATCTATAATAAAACAACTTCAAACTTCTTAAATTATTTGAACTGTTTGGAGTTAACCTTTTTTCTTGTCTTCTCCATTTGATGGTTTAGTTATTAGGAATTTTAATTTGAATATAATAACATCAATCCTATTTTTACATTTTTCTTATTGTTAACACACATAAAAAGACATGTATGTAAGCTATCAACTTAAAAAGAGCAGTGATACTAACTTATTTTAGGGTTATATAATTACAGTTCATCATTTATCATAAAATATACCTCAATTTCTGATACAATAAAGAAACACGTTTTGTTTTTTCAATCTAAATTATATGTTTTGTAAATTCAGTTTACCTTTCTTTTTTGCTTTTAACATCTTTCGTTATTGTTCTTTTATATATAAATATATGCCACTTTACTCTGTTGAAGTCAAGAACACATCAAAAAGCCATGCAAGAAGTAGAGAGAGGCTAGAGAACCGCTTTGTCTCCTCTTTGTTACTTCTTTCTTCAAAACCTACACATATGATCTTTGCCTCTTTTCCTACAATGAGTTTTCCATAACTTTCACCAAGACTTTCCCCAAAAATCATTAAAATCAAACCTCCCTTTTCCCAACACAAGAACAAAACTCTAAATCCATTTCAGTCAAAGAAAATCCTAAATCTATATATTTCAAAGTCTAAACAAAAAATGGAAACAAACGTGTTCATCAATAACCCATCTTTAAACTTACCTTTCTCTTACACTTTCACTAGTAGCAGCAACAGTAGTACAACAACAACCACAACCACAGATTCTAGCTCCGGTCAATGGATGGACAGTCGGATTTGGAGCAAGCTACCTCCTCCGCTTCTTGACCGTATCATAGCTTTTCTTCCACCTCCGGCGTTTTTCCGGTCACGTTGCGTCTGCAAGAGATTCTACGGTCTACTTTTCTCCAGCGCTTTTCTCGAGACATATCTACAACTGCTTCCTCTCCGACACAACTGTTTCCTCTTCTTCAAACACAAAACCCTGAAAAGCTACATTTACAAGAGAGGAGGAACAAACGATGATGGTTCCAATAAAGCTGAAGGCTTTTTGTTTGATCCTAACGAAATCCGTTGGTACCGTCTCTCTTTTGCTTATATCCCTTCAGGGTTTTATCCTTCAGGATCATCAGGAGGGTTAGTGAGTTGGGTCTCTGAAGAAGCTGGTCTGAAAACCATTCTCTTATGTAACCCTCTTGTTGGATCCGTGAGTCAGTTGCCACCAATGTCAAGGCCAAGGCTCTTTCCTTCAATAGGTCTCTCTGTAACACCAACTTCCATCGATGTTACCGTAGCCGGAGACGATCTCATATCTCCTTACGCCGTGAAAAACCTCTCCTCGGAGAGTTTCCATGTAGATGCTGGCGGATACTTCTCCCTTTGGGCGATGACTTCTTCTTTGCCACGGCTTTGTAGCTTGGAATCTGGTAAGATGGTTTACGTGCAAGGCAAGTTTTATTGTATGAACTATAGCCCTTTTAGCGTTTTGTCCTATGAGGTTACGGGAAACCGTTGGATCAAGATTCAAGCTCCAATGAGGAGGTTTCTCCGGTCTCCAAGCTTGTTAGAAAGCAAAGGGAGGCTTGTTCTCGTAGCAGCCGTTGAGAAAAGCAAGCTTAACGTTCCCAAGAGCCTTAGGCTTTGGAGTTTGCAGCAAGATAACGCCACGTGGGTCGAGATCGAACGGATGCCTCAGCCGCTCTACACACAGTTTGCAGTGGAAGAAGGCGGAAAAGGATTCGAGTGTGTCGGAAATCAAGAGTTTGTAATGATTGTGTTGAAAAGGGCTTCGTTGCAGTTGCTGTTTGATATGGTGAGAAAAAGTTGGTTATGGGTCCCACCGTGTTCTTACTCCAGAGGAGGTGATGGTTGTGGTGGCGGCTCAGGTAGTTCAGACGGAGAGGTGCTGCAGGGTTTTGCTTATGACCCGGTACTTACTACGCCGGTGGTTAGTCTTCTTGATCAGTTAACACTTCCATTTCCTGGAGCCTGTTAGTCTTTAGACGTTTTAGTTAAGAACCTACGTGTCGTTTCCACTTGTGACATTAAGACTGCTTTGTTGTTTTTTTCCTCAAAAATTCTGTTGCTTTATTTTATTCCTGTGATCCTGTCTGTTGTTTGTAGTAAGATTATATTTCTAATGTCAATGTCTAATCTTTGACAACATCAAATATACAGACAGACATCGAATCGTGTACAAACGAATTCGTAAATCCGTCGAAACTCAAAAAACTAAAGGTCTTCGGAGAATGGTTTCACTTGAGCAATACCTTGAGAATGAGATGAACTTTGCGGTTCATTATTCTCCTGAGTTCTTCATTGGCCTCCATTCCTATCCTCCTGCAAAATTAGCATAAAATCAGTCAAAAGATCAATTCGAAGAGTGAAAATTTTGAACCAGACTGTGATCTTCTTTGCTCTTACCCGATTTTGGAACCGCCCTTGCCTACAAGAATCTTGCGTTGGCTAAGTTTAGGAGTGATGAGATGCTGTTCGATCCTCAGAGACCCGTCTCTCTGCTCTCTCCAGTCCACTAGACGGTGCTCCACACCATATGGGACTTCCTATGGTTTGTTTAACAATTGTTGTAATTTGTCATCTTGGGATAGGCAGAACCAATACAGAAGATTGTACAAGTAGAGGTTACATATAAATTTACCTGATGAACATGGTCTAGTAATCTCTCCCTAACAACTTCAAGAGAGATGTTCTTCATGACTTCTTCACTCATGGTGAATGGATCTTCCTCCCATGGCTTTTTTACTGCCTGGTCCATTAAATATTGGCCAAGATCTTTAACTCCAGATCCCTTAAGTCCTGATATCATGAAGTACCTAGAAGACCAAACAGTAAAACAATATTTTTCAGTTTGCAGACTTCCCCCTTTGGTGTTTTTAAACTGAGTCAGGTATATGATCTATTGACCTTTCATATGCCGGGAGATCTTGGAACTCCTCAGCAACCTTTAATAGATCTTTCTTCTTCTCAACCAAATCAACTTTGTTCATACATAAAATGCGCTTTTGTTTCGGATTTGCTTCCTCTCCCATGTATGTGATCAAGCGTTTGACTCTTGAATCCGGACTATATCAATCAAACAGAAGAAAATAATTAAGTTTGAGAGAGCTCTATTTCTTCTACTTGCCAATAGTGCAAAACTAGAATCATAAAGTCCGGACTACATCAATCAAAGAAAAAACAGAAATTCACAAACTACAAATCAAGTTTGAGGAACTCTATTTCTACATGCCAATAGTGCAGAACCATAGTAACTGACTCATTTCTCTTAAAGAAGGAAATAAATGGGTGTTTCTATCTGTATACGGTTCTCAAGCTTATGGATAATCTCAGTGATTTGCTAGTAAGCCACATCACAAGATACACCACTTAATGCTCTTAACTAGATTACTCTCTAAGTTGCGAAAGCTGATAAAGTACACAAACGAGTGAATGACTTACCAAGTGAGATGCCTATGGACATCAAACATAACAATGAGGACATCAAATAGATCAACCGAAGTCCAAGCATTTTGCACACGAGCCTTAATGTCTTTGTAACCATATCCGCTTTTCTTCAACATTAAACCCGGAGTATCAAAGAAACACTGCGAAGTTGTTCCAAACACAAATATTCAATATTCTTCAATCTACAAATGATAGCAAAAAAAAAATGCTAACCTCCATACTTAAAACCACAGCGAGTAGTCTATATTATATACGCAACAGATATAAGCGAAAACTTACAACTTGTGTATCTCCTTTCGTCAATACTCCTAACACTTCATGCGTCGTCGTGTTGGTCTTCCTTGAAGCAGCTGCAACCTTTGTTCCAACCTGAACAAAGACAAGACAAAATCACAACTTTTAAGGATTACCACAAGAGTCATTGCCAGCACAACCCCCCCCCCCCCCCCCCCCCCCCCCCCCCCCCCCCACACACACACACACACAAATTGAACCAAGAAGCAATGAACTTTTGTGCATAAACATACACACAAATGTCTAAAAAGCTCAAAACTTTGAATGAAACGAACCATGAAATTAGTCAGGGAAGATTTTCCAGCGTTAGGTGGGCCAATGATTCCGACATTAAGAGACTTCTGGTCTTCTTCTCTAACCTCACCTTCACCAAGTTCGTCATCAGCTGACTCAAGAGCCGCCTCCAAGAGAGCTTTCGCTAGAATCCTTGACCTATCAATACTCTCCTCAACATCATCTTCTTCCTCCTCGGAACTATCTTCTTCTGTAACTTTCAATCTACTACTCTCTTCCGGAAACAGCTCTCTTTCTACTCTCGCCCTGTACCCTTTATCCCAATTGGGTTGCTTGAGCTTTTTCACGGAGTCTCCATCGACTCCAGGGATTGAGTATTGACTGCTATCGAAAACAGAGTCGCTGATGGGTCCGTCACCGTTGACGGAAGTGGGTTCGTCTAGATTCGGCTGAGCTGAGTAAAACCGGCGGAGGAAGTTGTGAGGAAGGTGGGAGTTACAACGAGGTGTCGTCCTCGTCGTTCGTGAGATGGAAATCAGTATTCGTAGAGATCTAAAAGCTTTCATCTTTTGGCAATATCAATGGCCAAGAAAGTAGAGATTTTTAACGAAATGTAACAGAAGAGGAATCGAGGGTTTTAGAGGGTTTTTTACTTTTCCTTTTTGGGGAGGAGACAAGAGAGAGTGGTGAGAAAGTAATTCAATATTACAAGACAGCCCCGCTTGTTTTTAACAACATCCACTTTACGTTTCTAACTTTGCATTCGTTACATTTGCGTCACACTCGCAAGTACAAGATGTCAAGATCAAATGAGTTGAGAATCTGTGTTTATATAGTGATCGATAGTCAGAAGAAAAAGAGACATTTAAGTTCTTCCTCCAAAGTCTCCAAAAAAGATACAAAAAGAGGACTAAAACCTTTGAGAAAAAAACATCCCTGAGATCTCTAAAATAATGCAATGGTAACTAAACTCACCAGGCTAAGCAATACAACAGATTGGTTGGTAATAACATAAATTCAGATCACAAGTTTAGCTTCTGAAAATAAGAACAAAATGTGAGTGAAGGGTTCTGAGCAAAGCCCATCATCATCGCCTTTTCTTGTAGATTCTTGGATGGTTTCTTCGACTCTGGTTTGGTGCCAAACTCTAAAACGCCATCCGCCCAGCGAGCCTACTCTCTGAGATTCGTCTGTCTATGGCTGCGTTGATCGAGTTCATCTGCAACAATTTCAAAAACAGCAGACTCGAGTTGTGAGTAAAAAAAGTTGGATGCTTTAATACAAAAGGCTACAAAGAGTTTTCTTTTCATATTCCTCGAGACAGTGATTGTGCAAAGGTACCAAACTTTGCAAACTTGAATAGAATAAAAAAGAGCTGACCTGGTTTGAAACCAAACCTGTTGAGTATGATCTTGTGGAACCAATCACCACAATTTTTATAATACAATACAAGATAAAAGAAAATACGTAATGAAGAACGAGCAGGTACAAACACAATTTTGTTTACACAATTATTGAGTATACTGTCGCAAGCTACTAAAGATACAATTCTAAAATCAATTATTAAACATGCTTCACTTTATTGCCTAAGTCCTAATTCTCATATTCTTATGGGAATAAAATTATAAACAGAAATTATAAAAGTACCTCTTAGCACAGAAACAATAGGCTCTGGAGTTAAAAAGGCATAATAAATAAAGCCTACCGAATGGGTTAGACGTGAAAAGCAAACTCTCCTTAATAATAAAACGGAAAATCAGAACTTACCTGGCTGGTTTCATCATGCACCTTGTATTTCGGTAAGGACATCCTTCTTTCCTCCTGCGTATACAGACACATCGAGTCAGATAAAAAAAACAAATGATTCGTTAATGACACAATTACAACATGTATAGGAGGAAACTAACCATAGACATCGCTTCATCATCCCATACAAGATAGACCTCATTAGGCTGAGAGCTAGGAGCTTTATTTGCAATCACAGGAGGTGGACCAATTGAAGGACCACTAGTGTTTGGACCAGAAGCATACGAATGAGAGTTAGTCCCACCCACTGCAACACAACATGAGAAGAGAGATTACGTTTTGAAACGAAAAAGCTGAGTCAAATGTATGCAAATCGATTCTAAGAACTAAAGATTGAACCTGGAAAAGAGTTGTTAGGCGGATATGCATTCACTGAGGCATCGGCAGCAGACGGCTGTTGAGCCCCACCAACGGGAAGGGAAGTAGTAAACGGTGAAGCTTGAGTAGGAGTAATGCTATTCACAACAGGGAACAGAGGTTGAGAAACCGACATTGCGGGAGATGATGAAGGAATCCCCGGAGGAGCGACTCCACTGACTACAGGAGATGATGTTGGCATAGTCATCCCCATACCATGAACAGGAAAAAGTTGTTGTTGTGGTCGATACCCTAAATGGGCAGGTGGAGGAACAGGAACTGCTGGATTCTGTGGATACCATTGTTGTGGACGTGGAGGAGGCATAGGCCATCCAGGACCAGGAAGACGCATAGGAGGAGCAGGATAATACCTGTTGCCACAAAATTATTTAACATACGGAAACAAAAGCAGAACAGTTCTTAGGAAACAAAGAACTTTGTGGATCATATTTGGTTGAGTGCATCAAACTTTTAGGACCAGGAAACCAAAAACTAGCGAGAGAACAAAAGGAAAACTCCTCCCCCATCACTTAGCATGGATCAGATCCTAGAGAAGATAAAGACCACATCTAAATATTCTACAAGTCAGGGAAAAGAGAAAGGATATAGTGTACATACATTGGTTGCGCAGCACCAGGCACTTGTTGGGGTGGTTGATATACCATTCCGTATGGTCTAGGAACTGCAGCACCAAGAGGGGCAGAAGGAATTTCAATTTTTGCAACTTTAGCTGGAGCCTCTTCCTCTGCAGAAAATATCAAGGTATCACCAGATGCATTAAGCCAGCACAATATATGCAAAACCCACAGGCAAAATAATGAAACGAGCTCATGACCAATAGATGCAGTAGTTCCATAACACTTGACGAAGCTCAAACAAATTTTCTGCATTACTTCTTTGATTCAATAGCGTAAAAAAAAAAAAGAACAATACATCTCAGCTTCTTACCTTCTTCTCCGTAGTGAGCTGCCAAGACATCAGGTGGAATCCCTTGCATTCCATATATTTCAATATCAATTGAATCTCGTCCGGATTTAGCATTAGGAACCCTTGTGGGAAAAAAAAAAAAACATATATATCAAAGTTAGTTAACAATGTCATGGAATCAGAAGACATAGGAACTATAAAATTAAACTAAGAGGGTTCTCTAATCAAATCAGACGAAATTCAGCCATGACAAGAACTCAATGAATCTCCAAATTGAATAGCTAACTTAACCAAACTAAGCAAAGGAACAAAAAAATCAAAACTTCAATTTTCCCTATCAATCAAATTATCAAAAGATTGTTTCTTTCCAATAATTTGCACACAGAGAAGTACAAACTAGGGTTCTTACGGAATCAACCAAACCTTATAAAGAGCTAATGCAATAAAGTTTCAATTTTTCTAACTTCCCAGTCAACATGCACATTCA
The DNA here is from genome assembly GCA_900406495.1 of Sisymbrium altissimum. Taxonomy (NCBI): domain Eukaryota; kingdom Viridiplantae; phylum Streptophyta; class Magnoliopsida; order Brassicales; family Brassicaceae; genus Sisymbrium; species Sisymbrium altissimum. The sequence goes on from OVBI01000136.1 coordinate 64,076, forward strand.
ACCGATTCAGGGTATTCAACAGAAATCGAAAGATGATCAATAAAATTCGAATTTAAGCTGATACAAAGAAAACAGAGTAATGAAGGATAAAGAAAGGCACATACTTTGTAACGTTCTCTTTATGAACCTGAAGGACATGAATCACCATGCCGCTAGCTGTAGAGAGCTTCTTGTGACAAACATGACACTTAAAGTGTTTGGCTTTCTGGTGCTGGACAAGAATCTTCTCGTCGTCGAACTCTCTGTCGCAGTAATAGCACCACACCTTCTCCGTCGCTCTCTTCTTCTTCTTCCCCATGGACTTAGTAGAAGAAACCTTCTCTCTCTCTCTCTGTTTATTTCACGATTGATCGGTTTAATAATCTCGACTCTAATTGGTATCTTTCCCTCTCGTCTTTTGTGTCTCCTTCTTCTGCTCGCTAGGGTTTCTTCTATTCCCACAAAGCGTTTTCTCGGATTTCTTCTGCGATCTCCAGATTCTGTCTTGTCTTATTTTAACTCTTTTTTTTTGTTATCTTCCGTTACTCTCTTTATTTATAGGAAAAGGACATTTCTTTTGTATTATTGCGTAAAAACCATAAACTTTAGATGAATTGTATATTTTCCTCTTAACTAAGACATTTATATTTACATTTGTCGTTTTTGATATTATTAACATTATTATCAAGATGGCCGAGTGGTTTAAAAAAAATCCCACGTTTGAACAAATCGCTTCCAAACGTTTCAGTTTCTTGCAACATAGGTAAAAAAACAAATTTATGTGTCTTTTTGTGGTAGACATTTGAGGAAAACTGACACAAAACATGATAAGGAAGAGTGGAGGATCCTTGTTCTTAAGGCATTTTTTGGCTGCTAAAGAACATAATTCTCTAGTGAGTTTCTAAACCAAGACTTGTTCAAGGTTTAGCCAATAGGCCCAATATAGCTAGGGTATCTCATTATTGTGAGCAGAGCTTTGTGTTTTATATACTCACCGGTGGAAGAGACCTAAAGGGAAATATAGCAGAGCATACAGTTTGGCAATTGTGTGTGTTCTTTTAAGTTATTAGGGAAAATTGATTTAATAAATTATAGAACTCTGAATCACAAATATGCAATAGATCTATTTTTGTAGTATCAGTTACATCTATTTAAGCTGCTTAATTATTCAACTGTGGCAATAACATATGCAATCTAGATCAGATTTGAAAACTCTGTTGTAGCAACATATGTAGAACTTATTCATGTTTAATCAAATACCAAAGAGGAAAAAAAATTTATACCTTCAAACGTCAAAAATTTTAGCAAGAGATTCACGTAAAGCGCTAGCTTGATTATATAAATGACACTAGAATGAAGACTAATTTCTAAGGATAACATTGAAACTAATACTGTCATGAACATTGTAGCCAATTAGATTTGGTGAGAAACCCTAAATCTTTTGGAGCAAGAAGGGATTGATAATGCTGTCAAGTTGGTTTCTCTTGAATAAACTACTACTTGATTTCTTTGTTCTCCATTGATCTAAACCTCTATAGAAATCTAAAGTGGGTCACATCAATTTCAGAAAATCATTTGTATTGTTTTTCACTAGGAGCCTGCAATAATACGGGTCTATTAAACATAATAGTATTAATCGTGATGATTTCGTGGTCTATCGAGGAAATCATCAATACAAGATCCGATAAGGATTGTTAGTGTTCCTGCTGGTGCTTGGGGAAGTATTTTTGTACTACTTCTCTAAAAAAGCTACGAGTCATAAGCCTACCTATTACGTTGAACACTATTGTGAAATTAGCCATATCAAGATAACTAATTTTAATACAGTTATAACCTATTTCATATAACATTGGAAATGTAAAAATCAAATTTACATAAAAAATGTATTTATATTAATAATCATCTATAGTAAAGATATTTGTTAAATGATCAATTTTCGTTATAAAATACTATGATTAAGACTACTTAATACATCATCTCCTAGGAATTACAATATGGCATACAAATAACAGATTTAGATACTTTATATATTTATTGTAAACTAGCTTTTAACAAAATCGTCAGGATGGCCGAGTGGTCTAAGGCGCCAGACTCAAGTTCTGGTCTTCGAAAGAGGGCGTGGGTTCAAATCCCACTTCTGACAACTTAAATTATTCTTTTTTTCCTCCCTCAGGTGTCACACGTTTTATTCTCTACTCTTCGTATGTAATATTTGACGGTGTCTTTAAAAAAACGTAGAATCATCTTCTTCAACAATATTTATAGCATACTTAATAGTTTTCTGATCTTTTTTTTTTTGGGTACGATTCTGATCTATATTTTTGCCACAGTCAATAAACATATGAATATTTAGTATAAGTTTAATAAGGTATGAAGATTTCCCGTATAAAACAAAAAGAAACAGAATATTAGAGTCCAACTTATACACAACCAAAGGGATTACAAAGTTAATATAGTTGATTTATTCAAGAGTACTTTATGGAAATTGAGTAATTTATAAATGATATGATGAGATGGGGTTTCCTTAACAGTGGATAAACAAAGTAGAAGATTACTTCATTTTTGGTCAAACTGTTAACGCATATCTTTTTGATCTGGTCAATACAATCGATTATTTCTATATCAAGAAAAAATACGATAAAGGATAATAATAAAAAAAAAACTAGCTTTGAATTTTTTTTATAAATAGATGATAGCTGTTCATTATTTCTCATATGCAAAAAAGAAAAACATTGTATAAAACCAAAAAATATGGGTGCAAAATGGAATTCAATGATTGTATTAGTTTTTGTGGTGGCCATGATTATGGCAGTAGAAAACGTCAACGGAGAATCAATGTCTCAATGCCGTGAAGATTGCATTCAAAGTTGTGCTACCACAGGTGCACTTCCATATAAATGCCTTCAGAGTTGTTACCCAAAATGTCGCGGCTTACCACCTCCTACAATAGGTATTTAATTGTAAAACACAAGATATTATTTCAACAAACATATTTGTATATTTGTATTGCAGTATAATCTTTTGTCAAATTCTAAAAGTTTGATACTAATTTGATAAAATTTGTCAAAAAATGATGTTTTTTACTTTGAACAGTAGAAGAGAAGGCATAGAAGACATGATGAAGTCACGAATCGGTGTTGCACTTTTGGGACTTTCAAAATTGCTTTACTTCTATTGTATTCGTATGGCATCGATCATGTAACAATATTAAATGAACTAAATATATAGCAGTTGTGAAATTATTTGAATGATAAAATACCATATAAAATTCTAATACCATCAAGCTCGTTTCTCAACAAATATAACAATCACTTAGATCATATCCACAATGCAACACACAATACGATATATGGTCATATGGTTCAGGCAACAAGATATGGGATTGATCGCAAGTATTCGCAACAAAACTTCTTCTTGGGCTGGGGGAAGCACGCATTCGCACTCTCTTGCACTAGCACTTCATGCCGCGACCACACGAGGGAAGACTAAATTCTTGTTTTACTAATGTTATCATTATCATGAGTCTACAAACAAGAAACGGCTCATGCTGCACGATCCCGAAACAAGATCTTATGAGTTGGTTCTCAAAGCCATTTCCCGAGTTTGATCTCTATTCCGTAACTTGAAAAATTGTGTTTCCCAGTCTCTTTACTCTTCTCGTTTTCTTCTTGTATGAACGAATGTTGTTGTAATTTCAGAATTCCTATTTAAATTCTTCTTCCGGATGATTGTTTATCCAACACTCGAATTGATTGAATCAACAAATTTGTCTCACATCAAAACTTAACGAGTGCTTTCAAAGAATCTGAAAATTAGTCAAATAAACAACAAGAAGACATTATAGCTAAAACAGTCTTTTTATACGAGTCACGAGATCAAAAGCTCTAAAACCAGAGAAGGTACAAAAATAAACAAACTACACTAAGCCTAACCGGATATTTTCAAAACCGAACAAAAATTTAGAGTATTTTACTACACGCCCTTAGGAGTAAAACATCTCTTGTTCCCTTCTTCTCAGTGGCTGTTAGCTGTTTAGCTCTTTGGAGGAGGTAGTCTTTCTATCACCCAGCTCGGAGAATCATTTAGCCAGAGACCTAAACCGGTATCTTTGTGCTTAAAGTCAGGTGCTTTTTCATTTCTCTACATTGATTTGAGTATATAAATGATTAGTACATTGCGGTAAATATGTGAAAAAAAAGGATTTGATTAAAGGTGAATGCATTTTTTTCACCTTGTTCAATCTGTTGTCCCACCACTTATTCATGTTTTCCACCAAGTCCTTCCATGATTCTTCCCCGGCTTCATATGTTTTTTTACAAAAGCAAAGATTGTTATAATACAGAGAAGAAACAAAATTCGAGTAGCAGATTCATCGGTAAGAGAACTATTTTTCCTTACCCTTTGGTTGTTTTGCGTATGTTGACCTGACAGGAACATCGAACTTCACGTCTTTAAGATCAGACAATATCTCATTAGGAGCCTTGTTAAGCCAAAGCGCTACAGTCCCGTCTTTCTTCTTGAAATCAGGGTGTCTAGGATTAACCTATAGAAAGATGAAATAAGCCAAATAATGAAAACAACTTTGGCAATCTATCACCGAATGTAACAAACCTAAGAAAAAAAAATTCTAGTTACCGATCCGTTCTGTTTGCTTTCGCGGTAATCACACCATTCATCCGGTTTATCAACAAGATCAAACCAAACATCAGTATTAGAATCTCCTTTCTTTTGAAGGCTAGCTAAGAAACAAGAAGACGAATGTTTAATCAGTTCTTTAGATAAGCCAAACCCATAAAGATAAACAGGATTCGACGCGCTTAGACGCTTACCGGAATGCTTAAGCACAGTTTCCTTTTGATCCAATGGTGGCAAAACTTTTGGTAAGGTTTTAGAACCCTGAACGTAGTGGAGATCACGAACCATTATCTGAATGTGAAAAAAAACAAACCATGGAAGCTTATAAAACAACTCTTCTTAACAAAACAAAATCTTCTCTGTTTTCTTCAATTCGTTAATTTTTTAGATACTTACATGAACATAAGCTTGATCAGGCTTTGCTCCAGCTATTTCACTTGCATCTACAAAAACCTGTCCCGTAACATGAACCCTATCGTTTTTCTTCAAATGACAGTTCGCAGTATGTGCTAAATCCCCTTCAAATATCACCGGAATCCTAATGTTCACATCGATCAATGATTTTTGCATCAATACACCATAACAAAATCATTTCATGTTTCAACTATATATTAGCCAAAAATTCAGAAATGCTTAAGCAAAAGTATCACACGTCATTCCAAAGTAAATCTATTACAGGAACCAAATCTAGCAAACCTCGTTCAGACAAAAGTAACACATCATTCCAAAGTAAAAATCTATTACAAGAACCAAACTATCAATCAACATACTCATGGCTTAACAAAAAAAACCAAAATGTACGGATGAATTCAATTAAAACAATAACTTTAAAAAGCTAACCAGAATTTATGAATTGAATCCGAGTCGTGAGTGATGACGGTGCCTGCCCAGAAACTTCCGTCGGGCTTAGCGTGGAACTGAACCGGTTGGTTCACGTAACCAATAAGATCGGTAGAGTTGGCGATTTTGGGTTGGTACGGTATCTCAGTCGGTTTAGGCCATTCCGGTGATTTCACTGACTCTGAATTCTCAGTTCTGCTTTCCGTCGCGGAGAAAGTTGAATGACATTTCTGAGACAAAACCCATGATTGACATGACCTTGAATTCAACAAAGGTCTTGTTGCTTTAGATAGTGATCTTGCAAGAAACTGCATTTCCGCTAAAAAAAACGAAAAAAAACGAAGCTTTTAGGGTTTATGGTGGTTTTTCTTTAAACCCCCTTTCTAATGCCTTTGCTAAAACGCTGTCGTTTCGTTATAAAAATGACGTTTTAGAATAAGAATATTTTAACGGGGCTAATTTAGAAACCGGAGCTTTTTACGTGGGTCATTCTGTAAATTTCTACTTTTGTTTAGTTCGTCGTGCGGCGGAAGAGAAGCTGAGAAAGGCAAAAAAAGAACTGCAAATCGGATTTTGAGAAACCCTAAGAAACCGGCGAAAGAGGGGAATCATTGGTGTTGATCTACTCGAGACGATGAATACCAACTGGTCTAATTTACATCAGGTCTTTCTTCTCTCTCTCTCTCTTTCGAGTTCTCTTCGTTGTACAAATTTCCGTCCGATCTCTGATTCTCATCGTTTGTTCTTTTTTGCAGATTGCGAGAAACTCATTCATAGCTACATCAACAGTCTACGCTTCCACCGAATTCAACTTCTCACCCGATCGAAGAAGCTTCTGCTTTGTAGCACGAGGTGACCAAAACGCTGTCGTTTTCGTCTTATAACCATATTGTTTGTTTTAGAAGAAGTTTACTAATTTCTGCTTCAACTTTGAGATTTGTAGATAGGTCTGGCTTTGTAGTGTTGAAATCAGAGAAGGACTTGAACAATGCACTGAGGAAAGCTCGAGGTTGATTCAAGAAACAAACAAAACTTCACAGTTTCATATGATTTGCTTAAAGTTTTCTTTTTGATGAAATCAATGTTTTTGCAGATGGATCTTTGCCATCGGTTTTCTATTTCACTGCTGCTTGGTGTGGACCTTGTAAGTTAGTTAGTTAGTTTCCTTTTTGGTTGTGGATAGTTTTGGCTTTTACTGATTTGTGTATTAGTGATTTGACTTTTAGGCAGGCTTATCGCTCCTGTTATATTGGAGCTTAGTAAGAAGTATCCTGATGTAACAACATACAAGGTCGACATTGATGAGGTATGTTTGCATTATATAGGTCATCATCATGCGACCTTTGCCACCTATTTTGTTATGGTTTTGTTTTTGTGAAAGTATGAGTAATCTCAACTGATGGAAAGTCTGAGATATAAACAAATGTTGCTACGCTCTGCTTGCTTGTGTAACTGGTTTACTGATGTTACATCCTTTAAATCAGCATAAGTCGCTGAGTATAGACATTTTTGTGGTTGAGCCACTCATATAATAAGCTGTTTCTTTGGATCACACCGTTTTTATGAGTATCATTGTAAGCTCCATTGACGAAATATAATAAGCTGTTTTTTTGGTCTTCCATCTTCTTGTGAGTGTCATTGTAAGCTCCATTGACCAAGATATCTCTTCTTCTTGCGTATTTGTAGGGAGGTCTCTCAAGTGCTCTTGGGAAGTTAAATGTCTCTGCTGTGGTAAAATTTCTCTGTTCTTTTCGAAGATTACGTATGCATTTTAGGATTGAGCATGAAACTAGTTTTGTATGAGATTCCTTCTGACGGAGCATTATGATGATTGTTGATGAATGCAGCCAACAATGCAATTCTTTAAAGGTGGCGTGAAGAAAGCAGAGATTGTAGGTGCAGATGTGATTAAGCTGAGGAGTATCATGGAATATCTTTACAAGTGAGAGGCTCTGTTGACTTCGTTTTCACATTTTGTTTGTCGGTAAAAATCCTCACTACGCTATATTGCGTTAGAGAATCCACGAAATGGATTATGAACAAGGAAACAAAAGCTTTGTTAAGATAGTTCTCGAGTCTCTCACGGTATTTATTTATCATTGTACATAATTTATGTGGTTTTATTGCTTTTGAGTTGTGATTTGTGAATCAGATTATTTTGTGCGCTTGCTTTAAGTTTTGGGCTTGGCCAAATTCTACCATTATTGTTCATTTGGTTCTCTGCAATTCATAAGGGTGTGGTCTTTGTTCGAATACAAAAAATGCTGGACTCAAATAGAATGGCCCAATGGACCAAATAGAGTCGAGTTGGTCTTTAAATTGGCTCAGTAATGAGTAGGGACCTCGAATTTGGCTGGACCGAGTCAAGATTGAACTGAAAAGGACACTTCAAACAATTAGTACTGAAGTGAAGAGAACAAAAATATATATACAAACTACAAAGGGAGTTAGATGATGAGTACTAGTAGGACCGGATTTGACCGGTATAGTACACTCTGTTTTTTACAGCTTCATACGGAAACTAACAATCATTAATCAATGAGAACATATTTATATAAAAACATATTATTTATATATTCTACTTTTTTTTGTCATTCTTCTCTTTGTATCCTTACGCTGACGATTGGAGCGTACCAAATTTAGGAAACACCAAAAAAAAAAAAAAATTACAAATACTAGATTCATATTGATACTATCGATATTAATAAAAGGAAAAAGAGGTATAGACGGATAGTGGTAGTGGCATATTCTTAGTTTTTTTTTAAATTTACTGTATCGTATTTCTTATCATTTTATTCACAAATATTTGTTTCTTAAACAAAAATCCCTTATATCGCTATATATCACGTTTTGATTAATTGGTAACGTTCATTTGTCAACTTAAAATAGTTATATGAAAAAAAACTTACATATAACGGAAACCAATTGTCAACTTTTTTTTTTTCCAATTGTCAACTTACAATAGTTTATATGAGATTAAAACTTATCATTTGAAAAAATTTAGAGTATATATATTCTAATAATTATGTAACATATGGAAAGAAAAAAATATATAAACGAAGTAGTTGAAAAAACTCAAAATTTTATAACACAATTCTTATAAGGCTTGAAATTGATTGGCCAAGCTTTAAACGAAACATAGGACAAAGTTATGTAACATTAGTCTCCAGAAGATCATTGAAAGTTTAGATTGTCACGAAGAATAAATAAATCATACTAGATACACAATTCTTTGTTTAATTTTCGAGGTTTTTGGATCCTTCTTCTGGTTTCATCTGTAAGGAAGTACATTATCTTTAATAATGAAAAATGATAATAAATGGAATGAGAGAGAGAGAAGAAGAAGGTGGGGAATGGTCAATGGAGAAGGACAATGATTTGGCCCTCTTTTGTTTCGTCAGTACTTTTATCTCAGTCTCCTTTCATTTTCCAAATCTCATCTCTAAATTTTTCATTTTTTATGCTATTCATAGCAAAAACCCGATCCTATCTGAACTTAAACAAATATTTGATAGGTAAATGATAAAATACGTAATAAAGTTCTACACAATTAAGTAGGGATCGTAAATAATGTGAGTTGCAGATACCATATAAATTTGTAATGACGAGTTATATTTAGTCTAAGTTATATCTAGGACATAAGGTAAAAGAAAAGTTGTGATCTTACGATTACTAGAAAGAAAAGCCTACATGGGTCAAAAAGTTCTATGGTTCAATTACAGCATATATTTTGTCATTTATATGGAATTATATTAAGAGCAATCAAGTTTGAAGATACCCATCCTATGTGTTGTCATATCAACTAATATTACGTCATTCCAAAAATATATTTGATAAAAGAATTATTCGCTCTGTTTGTCTTCTACTTGACTGTGATATTTAGTTAAATTTAACAGATACGTAGACGAATTTCTATGGACTAACTGCAGTTTCTGATAATTAAACCAAGAACACTGTCACAATTTGAACCTTTGAACTCTATAATCAAGAAGACAAAACAAGATCGGTAGGAGGTCCTAAGAGGCCAAAAGGACTGACAAGTGTTTTCAATAATGAGAGTGATCTTTTGGAGCAGTGAGTCAGATCCATCAAATGGAGAAGACTATTCTCTCTCTTATTTCTCTTTCTTCTCTCAATCTCAATCTCAAAGAAGGACCCATCTAAAGAAAGGCGTATAGATTGCCAGATTCTGCAGGGAGTAAATTGGCCAGCTAGTTTTTCTTTCTATGGCCTCTTTGTACCACCACCTGTTCTTTATTATATTAATATTTATCTCGAAATGAAAAGAAGAAGAAAACTGACATCTTGCAATGACTAATTGAAATTTTATAAACCCTACATTTTTAAGCAAATTAGCATGAAATTGTGAACTTTTCTGCTTCAAAACCTTAGCAATTTATTTTTGTTACAAAATCAAAAAATATTTGAATTTGAATTTTTTTTTGTGTTTGACTAATATCTTAAAAATGTAATTTCGTAATTAATTTATACTTTGAATAAGATAATTTTAATTGGTAAAACGGGATATACAATCATCCAACATAACCTATCATTTGTTAATATACATTGAGCGCTGGTTTTAAAAACAGCAGAACAAAATTAACTGATAACTATTAAGAAATAATAGGAATAAAGAGAATAATAACAAAGAAAAACAAAATGATAAAAATAAATAAAAATTTTAGTTCCTTATTATTTCTTTCCAAATTTGATAACTAATATTTTTATTCTATAATTTTTTATAAAAAAATGAAAAGAAATCATGTGTTACAAATATAATTTAAAAATGATGTAAATTTTTAGAAATAAAAAGGAATTTATTATTCCATTTCATTCATTTGATCACTATTCATACCCTTTTTAAAAATATTTAATAGTTAATATATCTCAATATTCTAATTTAAACTTAACTTCTTTTTTTTTATGGCCTCTCTCTACTACCACTCTTTCTACACTATTATTGTCTCAGTAAACTAAAAATGACTCGAGACTAGAAATAGTACTAGACATGGGGCTTATAACCCAATAATCCAAAATATAAATCATATAATTATAAATTCTTATTTTCTAGACCATATTATCAAGTACATGAAGGATTAGAAACTGGTGGCCAAGGTGAATGAGAGACCACCTTCCCAGTATTATATTCTTATTAGCCATTTCCAATAGGTAAAATTAGAAATATTGGTCCATATAGAGTATTGGTATCAGAGCAGTTGGTAGTTGGACATCATCGACTGCCGATCCAACATCTTACCCAAAAACAAAGGATCTATCTCAGTATTATAACGTTTGCCAAGTAAACTTTATAATTATCTCACTTCCTTTAACATGAAAAATATTTGCACACTAGTACTCTTATATCGATATCATTTTAATCTTTCGTTATTATACCTCTTTAAATACTTAAATCATTTTTTACCGAGATTCAACGTATTACTACCGATCCTTCTCCATTCATCTCTCAGTTGAGCGGCTGAGATTTGTTCATGCAAACTCCTTTTCTTTCATTGGAAAGTCCATTAACCAAAACTTCATCTATAGATCTATTTTCTTTCGCTGATCTCCATTGCGTGTCGAAACATTTATTCCTTCTTTTGTTTTTTTTTTTTTTTTTCTTTTCAACTTCTAATATATCCTGTGTCTTTTTAACCATTTTTTTAATTTAGATGTAAAACAAACCATCTAAAAACATTCCATTACCATATTTTTTTGGGTTTTGACATTGTTTTCTTGCTTTTCAGTAACAAAAAGAAAAGGAAAGAAAAAGAGGAAGTAGAGAAGAGGGATAGTGGGATACAATAGAGAGGTGAAGAGATCATGTACCGATAAAAGGAAAATTCAATCTCCGCTCTTTCCTTTTCTGACGTTCTGAAAATACATTCTATAAAAAAAGAGATCAATCCCGTAATCAGTAGTGGATCTAGAAAAACTTTTAATTAGGAGCATTATCACAGATTTTGAATTAATCAGAGGCATTATCATAAATTTTGAGCTAATTACATAAAGAAAATCAAAGTTTTGAACTAATTATTTAATGAAAATCAAATGATAGTTGGGTCTCGTTGTAAGCTACATCTGCCCTTGAACGTAACCAAACACAATAATCACTAAACGTTTTGAACACTATAATCTCAATGGATCGATGTATGAGTTAAGAATCGGAGAGCCTTCTAAAGAATAACCTATTTTCCTCCTAACAGCTTAATGTGCAATATCGCTTTTTTTTTTTGAACAGAAGCCGAGAATCAAGACTCCACCCAACTATTCACTCCCACCAATATGAACTTCTCATTCCTCCAATGAACAATGATGTACACCTTATGTTATTCGATACTTTACCTGAATTGATCTAACAAAAATCTCACGAACAAACATATATAAGCTCAAACATATTCTATGTATATCTCATATAAAAAACAAATGATACCTAGATTTTCTTAAGTGCATGAAATATACTTCTGAAATATTACATATATAGATATCAAAAAAATTTCGAAGTGATTTTTTAGTCCTGTGTATATGCATTTTTTCCTTGTTTACCTAAGCCCTTTTGTTTCCGTTGGCAAGTATCTCGATATAAGTTTGCTTTCTTCTTCAAAGCTTTTTGCGTCTCTTTTATTGTGTCTCAAAAACAGGGGTTTCTAATTTGTAACCAATGTGGATAGTCATTGTCATGTGCATAGAGGGGACATCCTAAGAAAACTCGATAAAATAAAATACATTATTCTACTTTGAATTGCTCATTATTTTTGTTTCGATTTTTACTATATTTTTTTCTTTAAAATAATTACATGGGCCCAATATAGAGCGAAGCCTACACATTACAAAGATATCGACATCATGTAGGTTCCATTTGCATAAATGATTGAGTAAATCGTCAAAAGCTTCTATCATACCATATGCCTTAGCTCTTTCTCACTTTCCTTTTCTTGGAACAGATATTCCAAATGAAACTCATTGCTTTAATTATTTTATAATAAAAACCATATGATACTTCGTTACCGTTGTAAAGGTTCGATTTAACAAGTATGCTATTTTTGCGGAAATAAGAAGGTTAAATAGGAGCCATTCCTAGCCTTTCATAGACCCAAAACGACGAAACTATTATAATTGAAATGAAATGTTCCATGCTCATTTTTAGTAGAGAATATATTTTAATTAATTATAAGTATAAAACGAAGTATCTGTTAAATATTTGAGTTTGATCTATGTGTATTATTTTAGGAGATGCTTATACTAGAACTAAATTATAATCTCCAAATAGAATTCTAATAAACAATTCATATAAATACAGGTTCATTGATGAATGTTTCATTTTTTATGGGTACGGCCCTCACAATATTCTTTAACACTTGATCAATTGTTTTAAGCTTCAAATTATTATTATTATTAGAAGCCGCTCATATTGAATATTTTGGGAGTTTGAACCTAATTTACATAATCATTTTTGTTTGGCAGTATATTAGTCCAGAACAGAGCAATTCATTGATACAAAGGGTTCAGGTTTCCTCTCACCACTCCTCGATACTCATTCATCGGCATGGTTACCACTTCACATTTGCTTGTTAATTAGTGGCAAAATGACTAATGGAATGCATCTTTACGCCCGCTTACGTGTTGTGTCAAGCCCCGATGAAAACTAAAGATCACATGTTCTTTATTTGTAGGTTTTCTTCGAGATTCTGGGATGCACTAGTTCATGGGTTGTTTGGAAGTCATTTCAGAAAATTGTTAAGTTATTTCGATTATCTATGAGCAAGCACAAGACTCAACTCTCCATTTCTTCGTATGGTACACTCTCCAATCCACGCTTCACAGCAATGGACAGAGCCAAACATCTTCACAGCAGATCATAAGATTAAAAAAAAAGTAATAAAGAAGCGCAACCGATTGCTATCGCTATTTTAAAAAGGAAATCACAAATATGAGGATGGCCTCGTAACGTGGTTTGAAGCCTCATCAAAATTGTATAGCACATCCTATCTCTGAACTTCTAAATGTAATAATCTAAACCATCAAACATAAGGAACACGAAATAATTTGGTTCAGATCATTGGAATGATCTCTGAGCTAATAATTGAATCAGTTGGACTTAGATGAGATGCTCGACAACTCAACCTAGCATGGTATACTGATCGAGTACTAACCTAGCTGGACGGGCTGATCAGTTAGATGGAACTGCGACAGTTTTGGGTCACAGGCTGTTGGATGGTCGCAGGCTAATATGTGGATAAGCTAGTGTAACCGCCAAAGCAATTAAAAAATTAATCAATCTACGCCGTCCATTAAAGTAGTTAGAGTTTTGAATGAAAAGAATGCTAAAAAAATATTGATTCTTCTCAGAGAAACAATCAACCATTGGATTCTATAAAAAGAATGGATATACAAGGGTTCAATAATCTCTCCCATAACATCATTCTCTTGCCCAAAAATAGAAAATCTCACCCAAAAAGGAGAAAACTCACCTAAGAATAAAGTACACGATTTAATTATTTTTAGTTAATTTGGATAAGGAAAACACAATGCAAGTGTTCCTAAGGGGTAATCATGAACGTGATCATGGATGATTATAAACCATGGGTTAAAAAGGTATATGAGACTGAACGAAAAGCATAATCTGACAGTCGATTTGAGAGAATGAATCTCCTATCAAAACTAAATTATATGAGGGTGGTCGATAGAGTGACTTGGTAACTAGCAAAATTGTGTGAAAAAGACACCTTGATGGTTCAGCCAAGAGAACTGGATACACGGACTAGAGGGAATTTTAGAAAAGAAACTTAACCAAAGTAGACACATGCGCACCATCTAATTTAGTCAAATTAGAACGCGAATCAAGGGACAACAAAACTTCGCGGATATAGCCAATGTAACAACTGGGTGTTACATAGCATAGTTCTAAATAAAATAGCTTAAGGAAATGGATTTTAGATATGTAAGAGACCGAGTCAAAAATTTAACTTATAAACCAAACAATATAATAGTCAAATAGATTAACTAAAGGTAACTATGATCAGACCAAATAAATACTTGATTAAAATCAAGAAAAAAAAATAAAAATTTCTGCTACATATATATCTTTTAAGATAAACTGATACATTATATGCCTAAACAACCAAGTAAAGTTGTAGGAAATATCTAAAGGAACATAGGGGCTGGATATGCATTTGAAGCTAACACCCGAAGAATCGGCTAGGAAATGACCAGAACATGGAAAACCTATATCGTAGCCTAAACAAGGCATGGTGTGGTAAACTAAAATGGAGAGAAAACAAAAAACAAAAGATTAAAAGGTTCAGTCTCTGAAAAAAGACATAAATCTATTGTAGGTGTAACACAAAATCTGTGTGGATTTGGAACCTTTTGATTCTTGAAGTGTGTGTTTAGACCAAAAACAAAATCAAGAGAAAACACCTAAAGTTTCTAATTCTTAAATTTATACTAGAGATGTATGTGTATCATTAAATACTATAAGATTATCTAAAAAAAATTATTGAATAAATTGAAAACGTAAATATATTTTCATATCCCTAATTGTTTATATAATTTTTTTTTGCTAATCGTGTAATTATCATATAAATAAAATAGGTTCTGATATAAAACAGTCTATCATGTATATAGTGTATTTATATTTTCATTTTCTTCATCCAATATAAATTAGAAAATACATATATATGCGTATTTAAATAATATTTCTGTAGTTTTTTTCAAAAAATAAGCTTATCTAGTAATTATTTGACACTATAATCGACGATAGAGAAATAGAACATAGTGGACTGCAGCGAAAGGCTATGTGACACACGCACACATGCTTTCATTCGTAGAGATCTTATTGTTTCCTATCTGTCCGACTACCTCGAACCTATTGTGCCTCGAAGCACAGGCTGTCCAGGTGAGACTTATCCAATACCATATAAATATATAGAAATTCAGTAGCGTATGGAATCGTATTGTTTTATAAAAATATGTTTTCGAACTTTCCTTCTCACAGAACCACCTAGCTCGTAAATATTAAATATTAAAAATATCTGATCTGTTTACGTTGTAAGAAAATCTGTTTTGATTTTAAAATAAGAGTTTTGGTAACTAAAAAATCATTAAATTTACATAATGTATTTCCAACCCAAATTTATCTAATTTTTAAATGTTTAGATGCTTTTTTTTTCTTCTTTTTTTTTCCCTCCTTTTTACTAAAATTTGTTGTTTTTGTATATGAGATTCATTATCTTTTTCTTATGGTTAGTTAGAAGAACTCGAAAATAAAACTCATGCATTTTTCATTAGATGCAAATAGGCCTTTGGGATAAAATTAATTATAGTATCAATAATATCTAGCATATAGTAAGATTTTATGTAGTAACGATTGTTATCTACACATAATCTTGAAGAGTGCAAAAACAGAGATAACCTTTTTAGGAGACGCAAACAATGGGTTCAGTTATAAAATTTGTTTCTAATCTAGTAATCTGGTTGTCTTTGGATACGAAAGATGTTGCTGTTATATATATGGTTTATGTAAGAGAACATATAATTTATCAAGTATGAGATAGTTTTGTTTCCAAAAAAAAGCATAGATGGATTGTTGCTGGGAGCTAGGAATCTCTGATAAAAAGAAAATGTTCGTCTAGTGCCTTCTTTTTTATATAAGATTTGGCAGTTAAAATTATGTCATAAAAGGAATGTTTGTCTCTTAATTTATTTGTTACGACTATATCAAAATAAATATAACGATTAAGTTGAACATCTTATTGATTCTTTACGACCATACATTTCGAGCATTACTTTTCTGTCTACTTTTGGTTCTTCACTACGAGTTTGTACTTATTAGATGGTTGAATCCATGTATTTTTTTTAGACTTTGGGTGGTGTTTTAATTTTTTGTTCCTCTTTTTCGAAATAGTTTTTTCGAAATCTATTTCTTGGAAGTGGTTTGGAATTGACTTATGCAATGATTTCTCAATTAATGATTTGGATGAGATCACCAAATGATTTCTTGAATTTGTATTGGAGGGTACAAGATCCAATACTAACAAAAAAATTATATAACTTTCAAATTTTATTTTTAGTCTTGATAACTTTTGAATTTATTTTTTTCTTTATAACTTTTGAATGTTTTTTTTCAGTTTGTTCTGCATTGTAATTGCTTTGTATTGCACAATGTATTATATAAAAAAAGATTTAATGAAAAATAAGTTGCATTACAAAAGTAATAAAATCATATAATATTATCAAAATACTGTATTTTTGAAAAGTGAAACGTCAGGAGTCAGGTGGCATGGTTCTTGAGAAAGTTTGAATGGGAACCCATCTCTCTGTCTTATGCGTCTCTTCCGTTAAACAAATATAAAGTTTAGCTATTAAGCCTTGGTATACTAATTAATATATAATAGACTTATATGAGGAAAAAAAATATACAGCACAAAGCCATTCCATTTGCATGTGGGGAGAAAGAACATGAAGACATTGTCGGCACTCGGCCGAGAAAGACACGTGTCAATAGCCCGTTTTGCCATCTACTCTATGTACGCCAATGGCGTTATGCAACAGATTGTTGCATAGATTGTTACAAATATGGAAACCTAATACGAAGAAGTGGACCGACCATGTGTTTTTTATCCTCATGAATCTCTGAAAATACCCTTTTATCTATCTCAAAATACCCCTTCTTATTATTATGTATTTCTCTTAACTCTTTAAATCATGTATTTCCAGTACAGAAAAATTAGAAAACAACGTATCTTTTATATAACTAAATGACCAAAATGAAATGAAGTTATATACTTAAGAAACTGCAGCAGCCAGCAGGAATATATTTACCGTATATTTTATGACTTTTGTTTTGTAGGGAACATTTTTTATCGCCGGTTTGGATTTATATGGTATAGGAAAGATACTGATATCGTCGTTATAAAAAAGATTTAATTTGAAAGTTCAAAAAAAAAATGATTCAAATTTGCTTTCATAATTGTCCTTTTAAATGTTTTTTTAACCCAAATTTTATACACCAGATAATTGATTTGCCCCAACCTTAGGTGGGTTTTATTCCCGATGAAGGGATCCTAAGACAAAATTGCAAAAAAAACAAACACATAGTTCACATGTTTTATATAGATACAACATACACCATTTTTAACCCACTAATTGCACAGTCAAAATTACCATCAATGATAATTTTTTATTTATTAACGACTAACCAACTAATTTTCCTCTTTTTAAAGAATATCATTCATAGTATTAAAGTCAATTAAACACCGATTAATTCTAAGTCGTTATGTGGACAGAGAACCTACTATCAAGTACAAACATGTTGCATTACTATTTTCGGACAGTTCATTAACATTATCAAAGAAAGCTGTACACCACGCAATTAAACTGTCTGTCTAAAAAATAGATGAACATGAACCGGTGCAGCAACTTTCCTAGCTAATACGTGTGTCAGCCAGCCAACTATAAAGAAGAATCTTCCTCAAGAAAGGAGGAAGCCAAGAGCCAAAGAGAGAAGCTAAGAACCAGAGAGAAATAATAAATCATAGAGAGAGATACACAGCAATATATACAACATCTCAAATATGATCTTCTGATCGCTCGTCCAGATGAAACATGGGAGTTTCAATCCCACTCACATCCACATTCGAGGCGAACCAAACGCCTTGTAGCAGAAGGTTACTGTGACTATTCGGCAAATTAATCAAACTATATATCTTCATTTGACCTCCAACGCAACTAACTTTTAATTGATTGATGGGCTAATTTAGATATTAAAGAGTTTTTGGGAAAAAATTAAACCGATTTCCTCCGGAGAGATTCTATTAGCTTACCGCTTCTCTTTACATGTTGAAAATAGGTTAATACCATTCCTTGACAACGGGACCACTCATAATGGAAAATTTTCATTTTCGTAGAGGCAACTTCTCAACTCTATTTATCAAGGGAAAATCCAGTTAGAATTCACTCTCCAAGATAAACCTACAAATATGTCTTAAAACATTAGCTCTATAATGAAGGAATAAACGAGTGTCTCTCTATATAAAGATTAACAAGAAACCGGAGATGGAGAAAGATTACCAGATACCAAGATCGTGGCTACGTCTGAGGAATAACTGCAGTGGTGCGTGATGGCTCTCGTGGGAAAAAGTCATCGAACCAGACGGCACACAAAAGGTGAAAATTAAGACAGGTGCCAGATACAATGGTGGAGTCAGAATTATTTTTAAGAGGGGTTATTTATTAAAATCATTATATAATAAAATTAAATTATTTATTTCAAATTTTTATTTTCAAAATAATGTTTAAAACTAAAACTAAAAATAATATCAATCTTTATATAAATATCACAAATTATATTTGTTTTCTGAATAAAATTTGTATGTTAAAATCTTTGAATTTTTTTTAATTATATATCAAGATATGTTGATTTTTTTGATAAAAAGATGTTTAATGTAGATATATTTTGTTTTTTTTTTTAATATTGGTGAATGAATGAATATAACTATATAAATATTATTTTTGCTCTTTAAAATATTTATGTATCTAAATATATAGTTTAGTATCCATATAATATGGAAGAGAACAACATAAGTACTGAATAAAGATTGCTACAAATAAAAAGACTGAAGGAATTAGAAAAATAGTATGGAAAATATATAATAAATGAATGTTAAAATACTTAAATCTAGGAAAAAGGAAAACAGAGTGGAAAAAGTGAGGCTTGAACTTGGGAGCAAGGGGGTCATTTGAAGTTTCTTTAACCAAATTAACCAACAATTATAAACATTTATATGTGAATTTTTATGTATAAAATTCATAGAAGTCAATTAACCCCCCTACTGTCAACGTTAGAAGTGAACACTTGATACCAATGAGTACAGATTAATGCCTGAGTTAAAAAATGGATGAGAAAAGCACAAGGACTTTCAGGAGAGAACAGACTCCGTACATCACACCGCCCACGAATATTGTGATGAAACCCGTACCCGGGTCTAGTCAGCAAAGACATCCAACACGGATGAGCATGGCAATATCCAATGCATACGGATCCACAAAAAAATCATCAGATCAGTTATACCAATATGGAAGTCAAAGGGTAACATTCGGGAAGTTCCAGAAATGAATGGATGCAGAGTCATATTCCACTCGATTCACCCGCTAGAATCACAGATCTTGGCGAAGCCATATTACCCTGACTACATTCAAGCAATTAGTCATGATATTATTTATGCAGTTTTTAGGATCTTCTAACGAACAATTGCAGATTTTAAGTTTATTTGATAAAAAAAAAACTTGTGTTTTCAAAATATATTGTTGAAAATAATTGTAATATATGTGTTTGACAGTAGATCAAAACAAAATATATAAATCTAAAAAAACAAACCAATTTTGGAATGGGAGATATTAGACTCAATCAGATCTACCTTAAATGCTTAAATAGATTCTAAAATTATATATCTAATAAATTGATATCGAACCCAACCTAATTCTATAATAAATAACAGATTATTTGCAAATTTTAACAATTAAATGGTAAACTATAAAATAAAAAATTTATCATTATAAACACGATTTTGCAAATATTTTATTAATCAAAAATATATGTATAAATAAATAAATAAAATACAAAAATATAGACCATTTTTTGCTAAGAAAAATCATTAATAAAAAATTATTGAAATATTTTCTTGCGGAATTGATATTTTTTTTCCACCCTTCTACAATATTACCAACCAAAACCCAAGAATACAGCTGAAGCTAAGGCAACTACTCTGCTTCATACTGTACGGCACCTCTCGGCCATAAATTACAAAGACATCTCCTTCCTATTAGATGCCAAGTACATGATTTTTTTGCAAGCGGTCATTTAACCGGCATCACCAACTATAAAAATTCAAAGCACTCATCTTCTAACCATATATCTTATACAGGTTATGCATCACACTAAGAAACAAAGTTATTAATTCGGTTATATTAACGTAATCATAGCACGCAAGCAGATGATTTACTTAGAATGGCTAGAATATGTTTACAACCTGTTTATATATCTTGGAATATCTTGTAGTATCATAATAAATTAAATAAAAGTTACTGAACTAATGAAATAAAAATTTAAGTCGATAAGAGAAACTAAGTTGTACTTTTACCCTCAAATGAAACTACAAATCACTATTCACTCATCAATGTTATAAGTTTCTAATTAGCAAACAAAAAAATTAATACCTGGTTAGAAAAGATAATAGTTTTTTTTTGTAAAGAGAAAAGATTATAGTAAATGTACAGTATATAATAGCAAATAGAAAAACAAAAATTGGATTGACCCGCAAAAAAAAAAAAAAGAAAAAAAAGAAAAACGGTATAGTAGAAAAAACGGTGTTGGTGTAATTCATGACGCAGCTGAGACTTTTCAAGCTGTCCCCGTGAAAACATGTCGTCGTCTGTTCCATCTCCCAATGAAAATTACCCAAACTACGAGTCCACTTTTTAATACTCCATTTTAAATTACTACTATAAAAAGTTTCGACATATTCCTTAAAACACAGTATTTATTCATGAAGAGACCAATGATATATCAACAAATAGACGTAAAAACTGAATTCACATTAACACAAAAGAAAAATAAAAGAAAGAAAAAAATGATAACCCCATTATAAGAAGAAAGAAAGCAAACGCATTTTGGTGATAATAATTTAGTACCCGTTACAAGATACCTAATATATATAAAAAACACGATACACATATATATAATACTTATTTTAAGAATATATCTTATGTTTGTCTATGATTTTTATTATTTTAAATTATGAAAAAGGAGCCCTATGAGGAGCACCTTTTCTTCTGCTACCAAGTGAAAGAACCATCCCAGGCAAGTAATTGTTCTCTTTCTTCTTCTTCTTCTTCTTTTTCTCCTTATTACTATTGTTACCTTCCTCTGATTGATCTGAGATTACCATGATATCGTCCTCCATTGTTGATAGATCCCCGAGCTGATCGTGTCCGTCCATTCTCAGACTTGAAAACGTGAAATCCGATTCATCGATTCTATAGAGAATGCTTGATAAATCATCTCCTTGATATACTAGGTAATCCACCTACACATATTTCAAAACTTTACTTCATTAACAGGTAACATAATTGTGTCTTGTATAATAATAAGAGATATGGCTAATATTGGACATGATAGTTCATAAACCTAGGAAAAGTGCCCACTTTGTACTTTCACATGTGTTTAAGAGAATTAAACAAATGAACACATAATCCAAGGAAAAAATATATAACATGATTATTATATAAAATGAAAAAAGAACAGCTGTTTTCCAAAGTTTTGTTTTTCATCTTTAGAGTAATGATTTGTTTTTTTTTTATTTTTAAACTTTATGTCATATGGTTAAAAGTTGAAGCAATCATTCTATTCTATTATTATTTTAAATTTTACTAGAATAAAAACAATAAATAAGTGAATCTCATGAATTAATGGGTCTCACTTTGTCACTCATGGGTCAACTATGTCAACAACTTATATAACTAAATTTCCATGTTTTTTTCACTAGTAAGGAATATATTATTCGTACAAATCAAAGGTTTTAAAGTTACTTTCTTAGGGTTCAAACATTCAAAGTAAAAGAATATGTGCATTAATTGAAATTACCTTGCAAGAGAGAGAACAAAACTGGAATGGTTCCTGGAGGATTCTATCACAAGTGAAGCAAACATTTGAAGAGACCTTAGCTCTTGATTGTGGTCTTTGGTTTATAAATATCACTTTGGCTCCATTTATTGTATATGGCTGGATATAAAATTACTCAATTAGTAATAAATTTTTCAACAATGTATGATAATATTCAAAGCTTTGTAAGAATAGCTAGGATTCACCTGAATATATGAACAATCTATGAGCTTCTCAAGATCACTCAGCCGAACGACGTCGTGGTATACGTATCGTCTCACCTGCCAATTCACAAAACCAAAGAGCTTAACTTATAGTAGAATATAAAGGTAACATTCATAATCACTTTTAAAAAACTTCCTCTATAAAGCTTAGGGTAAATACAAAAATTAAATAACTCTTCCTGAATTTTATAGTTAGAGCCATGATTTTGGATTTGCACCAATAATTGTTATGGGGAATAGTGGAAAGTGATTTGTAATTTTAAATTACTATATAAAACAAAGACTGTGGAAAGCAGTAAATGGAAGTGAAGGAAAAGGAATTTGGTCAAAGCTTGATGTTCTTTGAAAGCAACAGCTCAAGAGAAGTAGAGCAGAGAAGACAATAAATTTAAAGGAACCAAGCAAATTTGAAAAGAGAAAGAATAATTAAAAAGAGAGGAGAAAAAGATACATACTATATATAGAAACAAACCAAATCCAAACAATAGACAATTCAAGTCCAATACTATCAATGATATATACATACATGATGTAATGTTTAAAATCTGGATTTTGTTTTCAAACCTCTACAATTCTCAACGTAATTAGAGAAATGATCATATGTCTAGAGCAATTTAGTCAAATCTGACCTAAAGCGTTACATGTATGAAACTCAATTAGAGGAAAATTTTCAAAATTGCAGAGAAAACTTAAGAAGATGAACATTATACAAGAAAATATTAGTTTTGGGGAGAAGAAAAAGTTTGTGATAATGAAAGGTCCATTTAACTATATAAAAAGACTTCTCATAGTACAATTTCCAAAAGCTCTATAATTTGCATTTAAAAATCTGGAAAGATGTTGGAGATACAATAATTAAAGCTGAAATATGTGCATGTGAATTGAAGTAAATAATTAATTGCAGAGAGAAACAAAAACCAATAAATTTCCTCTCCATGGAATTGAGAATTTTCCGGGAAAGTTACCAAGACAAAAAAAACAAGGGTTTTGAAAAATTTGCTGGGTTAATGCTGCTTAAGTTGAAATTTGCTTTGGTTATGTATAAATAAATAAATATAAATATGTAAGTACAGATTTCGCTAAAATCCAAAAAAAACTCTCATGAGAGAGAGAATTGTCTTCGAGAAATCGAGTAACAGAAAAACATACGTACACACAGTGATT
Organism: Sisymbrium altissimum; assembly: GCA_900406495.1. Taxonomy (NCBI): domain Eukaryota; kingdom Viridiplantae; phylum Streptophyta; class Magnoliopsida; order Brassicales; family Brassicaceae; genus Sisymbrium; species Sisymbrium altissimum. Next base: position 87,575 of record OVBI01000136.1, read on the forward strand.
ACTGTTTGTATAGGTTTAAGTACAGATTTCCTTGCAATAAGAACTCGCAAGAAAAAAAAATAATCAAAAAATCAAAAACCTCGGTATTGATATCGTCACGGAATCTAAACATGGGTCATCGAAAACTCTCCTAAAAAAATCAAATAATTTGACGACGAAACAAACAAAACAAAAAAAAATAGAGACAAAAGAATCAATTCTTGAAATTTCGCTTATGGTTTAGATGTATAATTTGGTCAATTTCCCTCTAATTAATTTGATGAAAGAAGTTTTTAGAAGTTGAGACTACCTGAAGAAGAGGATGAGAGCGGTGAGAAGGGAGGCAGTGAGGACAGACACTGAGACAACAGAGCAAGCAAAAGACGTTCTTCTCGCTTTTACGGCGACTCTCGTGGATCCCACAGCTCGAGAAGAAAGTCTCCGCCGTTAGTCTTTCAAGCCATGCAGGTTTCGTCGCCACCATCATCATCATCTCCTCCTCCTCCTCTTCTCTATCCTCCTCCTCGTGACCTTCTCTCACCATTCTTCGATTTATCTATTCAGATGGACGAAACTCCTCAATTTCAAATCTGAATTTTCGAAAACCCTATTATCTGGAAACAAGAACAAGAAGAAGAAGGAGAAAAACCCTAAGAGATTTAGATTTTTAGGTTGTGAGTTTTGGGTTTTGTTTTTTAATTTGGAGAGTGTGTGAAGATGAGTTGAGTGTAAATGTTTATATAATGTGTGGAGTTGTTTTTGTATACATGTGTGTATATGTATGTATGGGTTTTATGTAGAGGAGGTTCCGGAATTATTGTCTCTACGTATAGAGAGAGAAAGTTTTATTGTTTCGGTGGGGGGGGAGAAAGAAAGAAAGAGAGAGAGAATGTCTTTTATTGAGAAAACGAAATGTTCCCAGAAAGATCAAATCATTTCTCCATTGGCGAAAGATCAAATTTTGAGAAAGAGAAGAGAGAGATGTGAGTGTGACAAAGTGTCATTTATCAAATGGAGAAAGAAAATTATTAAAAGAAAAAATTAATCCGGATTTTTCCATTGGGCAGAAAAACATTATAACACAACTCGAAAGTAGTCGAAGTTTTTGATTATTTACCTTTACATGGAACAAAAAGATTGGGTCGGGACTGAGATCTTCACGAAGGGGTAATCTTTTTTCTTTTTGAAACTTTCTTTAAATAATATAAAATTCTATAAAAAAAATTACGGATGTATATCTCTTGATTTATTTGTTTGTGTGCATTTATTAGGATATGCAATTTGGTGAAAGGACAAGTGTCCCAGAGGATTAGTTTGTTTGGAGGGATCTCTTAAGGTTAATTTACCTTTTCCGGATGCGTGACTCATGTTTCCCTTCCTTCAACCTACCCAAGAAGAAACGAGTTTTATTGTTAAACACAGGTTTTAGGATTCACAATTTACTTATAGTTTTATTTACTCAAGTTTTACATCATTTACTTAAGGAAAAATGATCAACAAATATTACGTCATTATATTATATAAAAATAATATTAATATACTACTAACTACCCAAGCTATATAATTAACATATATATATATATATGTATCAACAAACAATTTTACATCATTTACTATTCTATGTCTTATTTTTATTGAAATATGATAAATATAATTTAAAAGTATATATTCAAGAATAGATCTAATATCTGATTTTTTTATAAATATCCGAGATTCATATAAAATCTAGATAATAAAATCATAAATTTAATATACATTTTATATGCATTTAGATTTTAATATTTTAAAAATTTTGGATATATATATTTTTTAAAAATTTGTTTTATAACGCATAAATTTTTGATTCCAAATCTACAAATGTTTATAATACAACCTAACCTTTTATATACGATAATACGAAACAAAGAAAAATAATTGAAATAAAAATGACGATCTACATATTACTGCATAATTTTTGAAAACTGTCACAGAGGCTTTTCTAACTCAGTACTCCATGAGCGTGAACTCTACGAACAAATTTAGCTAAACAAATTAATAGTTTTTGTTCGCCATGAAAATATCAATCGCATGAAAGAACTCATATATGTGATAACACGGATACTCTAGGTTTTGAGAAAGAAAAATGTGTACATATGAAAACGCTTAATTAAATTAATATGTTCAATCATGTGTACTTTTAAGAAGATGCCATACGAGTACTTGCTTAGAAATTGTATTGGATGTGTAACACATGAGGCAAGAGTTTACCAAACAAATTCCCCGTCCTTGTTATTGCATGTATATATATTAAAAAGATAATCCAAAAATAATCAAAATTATGATCGTTTTATTTGTACTAAAAAATTAAGATCTTTTTATTTGTACTAATGTTATATATTCTTTTATTTTTAAAAGAGTATCTTTCTACAAATTTTCACATCTATTAAAAAATAAAAATCATTTTTCTTTAATTAATACATTAAAAATAATTTTTACTAATTAAATACACTAAAAGAATGGTAAAAGTGGATATTTATTAAAACATTTTTATTAGAAATACAAAACGACAGCATTTTTTGTAAAAAAAAAGAACTAACACTCATTCTGAAAAAAGTAAGTATTTTTAGTAGCTTATCATAGTTCAAAAACATTTATAATATTCTAGATATTTTTCGTATAAAAATTTGTATTTATCTTTATGTGAATGTAGAATCATAATGCTATTTCAATAAAAAGAAATCAAATAAATTATATACATATGTATAAAAAAGTAATTTTTTATTGTCTTCTATTTAATTCTTTTTTTGTTGAGAAGAAAATTCACAAAAATACAAGTTATATGTGCTGAACATTAGAAACTTTTAACTTTATATATTTGAATTTGAGGCTTTTTTCTTTTTTTTCTCTGTTTTCTTTATTTTTTTTCTAAACCAAATTTTTGTTATTTTTTTTTAATCTTTAACTTCGGCTATTTCAACAGAATCGAAATTATATTTTATCTTTTTTAGTTTTTATTATTCTTAATTTTAGCTGATTTAGATTTTCAATTTTTCTCTTTTTCTTACTTGACGGCTGTTTCAATTATATTTTAGATTTTTCTGTTTTTAATTCAAAATGGAATGAGTTTTTTTTTTTTTTATCTTTTCTGGTTTTAATTAGATATTCTTTATATTTCTCTTTAATGTTTAGTGTTAGTTCAGTTTTTTCACCCCGAACAAATTTGTATATCAAACTAATTTTGGTGTGATTTATATGAGTTTATAAATTTTTTTGAAGTTTTTTCGTTTCTGTTTCAGTTTATCTTTTGCTACGATAAAATTGGGAGTTGATTGTGTTTCCTCCTTGTCAACTACTAATAGATTTGATCGAGATTTGGTTAATTTGTCAAGCTATTTAGGTGTTTCAAGTTTTGGTTTCTCCATTAACACTATATCTGGAAGAAGGTTATTTGAGCTTTCTCAGTAAAAAGAGATTCTGTCTTATTTCTCTCTTGGATTTCATGTGAATTTGTCTGTAATTTCGTTTGTCAGACTTTTGTTTGGTTTCTTTTTAATCTGCTTTGGTTTAGCTTTGTCTCCGAAAATAGTTTTGTTATCCATCAGCTTTGGTCTCTGAAGTTTATTGGTAAACACTGACTTTGTAATTTATTTTATTCTTTATGTTATTTTACCAGATGATAATAAAAAACTTGAATTTGAAGATTTTGACCTGGAAAGAACTGTTGGAGTTGTACAAATACGAAAATATAGTGAAAATGTTCAACTAAATTAACTGCATAAAAAGTACAAATACAAAAGTAATATAGAAATAACTAAGAATAAGAGAGTATGGATGGCAGAGGCGTTGGCCTTGGCAAGAGTGCTGCTCCCTTTTTTTTTAAAGCTCTTTAGTACTCTTCTCCTTTCCTCGATTCTTCTTAATGCTTTCTCATTTATTTTTTTGCCCTGTCATTCTATTTCCTACTTGAATACAATTAATTTTTCCACTATATGAAAATGTTAATCCAAAATTTCGAGAATCATAATTATTCAATTATATGTGTGTTTTACAAAATTCAGTCAGATATATATAATATATTCCCGTGTATAGATAGATTTGCATACGATCGACTCCTGAAAAGTTTTCGGTCTTATTTTTTATTCATTTGGTTTTGGCTTGCATCTGCTTATTAGTGGGAATATCTGAGTTGCTTTGTCCGGTTGCCACATTATTATCTCTTTCTTTTAACAACACACACTTCCTAGCTCAATTTTCTATTAAATAATAGATACCCTAATAGTAATTTCATTGTACTGCAGAGTGTATGTGCTGGTTTAATTGGTTTTGGCTTGCATCTGATAGAAAAATTGTTGACATGTTTTAATGGGAGTGATTTGAGCAATTTGCTTCTTATTGATAACATAAGTGAGTCTTGTTTTGGTTCTGCGACAAAACTAGTCTTTGTCTTGAAATAAACTTTACACGAGTCAAATTAATTTTCGTAATAAACTAATTTTGTTCTATTACAATGCAAGATTGATTTGTTTCTCTTATTTAAGCATACACAAATTAGATATATTATTTTTATTTTATTTTTATTCTCGATTCAAACCCTGGTTAATCTATAAAATTGTCCAATAACTATATATTTTTGTTCTAAAACGCTTAAGATTGTCAACCACAAATACAATCTGAACATATATTCTGATCTCATTTATACATCAAAACTTCAATCACTTGACCACTATAAATTATTATTTAATATATTATTGCAAATATTATTACATTTATCGAATGAAGCGAAGTGCATAATTATTCTGCAGTTGTCGCTGTGACCGGCTAGGAGATTCACTCCCTTTTTGGCTTTAACAATTAATTTTAATAACAGTGTACTGAAACTTTGTGCACCGTTAATTTAATCTTACCGAATGCCGAATCTAATACTACTAGTAAGTTTACGAGCTTTTGTTAATTAATCTTTAAATAATTGAGAAAAGTACTAATTGTCTTTTCACGAAAAATATATTTAATAATTACGAACCACAATTTGAACCCAAAAAAAATCACAACAAAACAATAAATAATGACACTTCAACTAAATTGTGATATTAGATTTTGAATGATGAAAACAATTTAAATATGGCAGATTATACATATTATATAGGATAAGTCTATATCATGCAGATTAGACAGATCATGTTGAACAACATAGTGGATAACCATAAAATAGGTAAGGAAGAAAAATGTAATAGATTTCCTGTCTTTTTTACTAAAAGACAAAAAAATTTGTATTGCCTACAGTTCTCCTACCTATCATAAAAAAAAAAGAGAAAAAAATATGAATGGTGATTTTTGTGCAGGAAAACCTGAAAAATAGGTGGACTGCTATTGTCCTGCCCCACCATTCATAGCCTTAATCTTTCTCTTTCAGCAATAGTGGAGAGTATTGTTAGATAAAGTTATTGGGTTTGGACTCTTGAACTTACCATAACAAAGAAATACCTTACCTTGAGTTTTCTAGTTAACAGATGCGGATATGAATACCTTATCCAAGATGAGTCTTTTTAATTTTATAGAAAACCTTGATAAATTGCCAGTAGTTACGCTTAATATATATGGTTCAGAGAAAGCTAACACGGTGTAGAGATTATTCTAGTTGTGGTGAAAGAGAGGAGCAATGTATCATGTCCTATTCATGTGCTATTTTGCAAAATTGATATGAGCTCTCATTTATGGATTTTTTTTTTCTTATCTCTTACTTTTAGAGTCATATATACCAATATCTAAATTTGAAGCTGCTTCTAAGAGATGTTCCTATAAATACTAAGAGATGCTGATACGAATCATGCATATGGTCTTGGGATTTTTTGGAGGATTTGGAATAGGCATAATGAATTGTGTGTTTGCGGACAAGTAAACAAAAGTGGAATAGAATAGTAAAGATAGAAATATACTCAAAAAAAGGAAAGAATACAAAGTAAAACCTTCTATACGAGGGTAAAGACAAGTAGAGAAAAAGTTAGTGTGGCGAACGCCTCTCTTCAGATCTCTCAAATGCAATGTGGATGCAATTTGAAAAGAGAGTGCTGACCAATGCAGTGTGGAGGTGGGTCTTAAAAGATGATAGGGGTGAGGATAAATTGCTTGGACCCAAATCATATCCATCTTTGGTTTTCAGCATAAGTTGCTGCATTAGTGTGGACAATGTGTTGTGTGAATATTCTGAGGTTTAGAAAAGTTATGTTTGAATGTGATTCTAAGATTGTGGTATAAGGTTGATAATAATCCAAAACAGTGGCCAAGACTTCAAACATATATAACATATATTCACGATATTAAGGCAATGAGTAGTGTATATAGTTTTGGAAGTTCTTGAAACTATCTTTCATGCACTGTAGTTGTCAAGGCAATGAGTGAACCGATCTTATAGCTAAAGTAGTGTCTTCTCAACTAAACTACTGTGTTTTTATAGATTAATATATCCTGTCGTGGCTTCGTCCAACAATTGATCGGGAGAAATTGATTGTGTAATTTCAATAGTTTTGATTGGTTACATAAGTTACAATTAATTTAATTTGAGTTATGAGTATAGTTCAAAAATGTTATCAATATTGAATTATTTTTAAGTTTTTGAGTTTGTGTTTGAAATAAATTGAATTGAAATTTTGAGTTATATCTTTTGTAAAATTGATAACTCAAAAAGTTTTATCAACATCAAAAAAAAATCTTACGTAAGAAAAGTTGATTTAACTATTCAAGTTTTTCTGTTAACTAATCAAATAATTTTAATAATTTTATACAGCTTTTTCTACCACATAGTTTTTACTAAAAATTACATCAAACCAACATTTATTTTTAATTCAAGTCTAAGAGTTAACAACCGAATAAGTATAAATACTACTAAAATAAAAACACACTAATTTATTAAAATAAAAGCAAACTCTAGTTAATGGTTAAAGTAATATGTTTGAGTTAAAAATGGTGATATAACCAAATGATGATATTATTTACTAATGAATTTTAATTGATTTGAAAATTTAAATAAAATTTACAAATCCTTGTAAAAATTATTAATTTCTAAAACTAACAAGTAAACTGTAACTAATATTTATAAATTTATAGACTTTTCTTCGGATTTATCTTTTTCTATTATTAATAGAAAATCTTTCCAAATTTACTAAAATCTAGTACTATGAAATCAATTCCACAAATAAATTCGTAAGATTAAATATATTGAATTTTAATTAACATTTAGAAATCATTAAATAAATAACAGCTGATTTTGACAAAAAATTAAAATCACTAATCTAATAAATAATTTTTTTATTCAGATTTCTAAGTCTATTAAAATCCAGTAATCAATAATTCTATTAAAATTACTCAGATAAATCAATTATTTTATAGTAGTAAAAATTTTATAATTTTTCAAAAAACTACATATACATTTTTTTTATGGTAATTAATCGGGTTAAAATCTCTCAATTTATTCAAAAAAAAAAAAAACTACAAACGTATTTGTCTTACACTTAACTCCTCCAAAGCATTATCCCTTAAAATCAACTCCAAAACAATAGGCACCAAACTCAGATTATGAAAACTCAATGGTAAACCAATCGCATAGTTTGCTAACCCATCTACAAAACTACATATATGTTTTGAATTGGTCACACTGTTCATGAACAAACCTTATCCAAATCATTATATACAGATCATGGTCACATCCAAATAACAAATGGTAGTCTAAATGGGCTAAAGACTAATTGTTTCCATGGTTAAAATGGATTAGATTACACAGGACATACCTAAATATTTTAAAATATGGGATTTTTAGTTAGTTTATAGGAAATTGTGATAAAAATCAATTTAAGGGAAAGTTAATTTTTTTTTTATATATAATTTTGTGATTTTGACGAGAAAATGTTATTTTACAGTTTGATAAAAATATAATTTTTTATCTTGATAAAAAAAGATTCAATTTTAGAGTTCTGATGAGATATATGATTTTATAATTTTGTTGAAAAATATAATATTTATGTTTTAGCATGAAATTATGATTTTGCAGCATTGATAGAAAAAATAATTTATGATTTTGATAGAAAATATATTATTTACTATTTTAACATAAATATGAGTTTGTAATTTTGGCTGAAAATTTGATATTTTTCTGGTTTTAACATAAAACCACTATTTTCTGAAACTTAAAATCAGGTTGAATTGAACTATTCATGGGTATGTGTACTTGGATTTTGGACCTGAGTGCGGATATTGTTAGACGTTGTTAGGTCCGTTATGGACTGATTAATAATGGCTTCAAAAACAATGGCCAATGTAGACAAGTCGAACTGGGCTTCTACAGACCCAGCTCTATGTATAGTACGTTGAGTATGTAATCTAAGCATCTTTGGCCCAAGTTGATTTACTAAACTGTGCGAGTATGTGACATCTAATATGGGTACACTGTTGCACTGCACACCGAGTAAAAAACCATATAAAATTGATGCAAAGAGAACAATAATTTTAGTTATTCTATATGCAGATAGATGTATTTGAGAAAAACCAAAACGTATAAATAATAATACTTGAGTCTATTTAAAAGATTTTTGATTTAAAGATAACTTTGCTTAACGAAATAAAATTGATTCCAGACTAAACTAATCTCGTATTGCATTGTAGTACATCTAAATCAAACCGCAATATTATTGTATTATATAGGACTTTAATACATGTTTAAGGTTATCAGGAATAACTGCAAATCATAGAACTACGACCCCAGTGATTAATATGTATATAGTATATATACATATAATGTTCTTCTGTTCTACTGCTTGCTCAAATGGTTTACCGCTAATCAAATCGTTCTCTCTACACACATTCTATCTAGCTATACCAGTTGATTGTGCTCATCATCAGCGATACAAAGAACCTCTATACGAGGGACTCCAGTAGTCAGTTGCACTGTTATCGCGGTATGCGATTGGGGTGCAAGAAATGGGAACCAAACAAAGGCCTCTACTCTTTAGGTCTAGATGTTTTGGTCCTCTTTTGTTGTGCTCTTCTCTGTCCCATCCTCCCCATGGATCCTAAAAACATATATATACGATTATAGTTGACTAACAAAATAGATTTATTTATTTAAGATCTCGTTAGCAAAATATCTATTAATTGAGAATCATATTAAAAAAATCCACCCATTTTCTCCATAAAACATTACGTACCTTAATTGATGAGTTCTTCATATAAGGAGTGCTTAGCAGCTGCATGATCGTCAAAAGAAAGAACACCAACCAAATTAATTATCAATTAGGATAATCATTTAAGGGATTACATATGTATGCAACAACCATTATTTTGTAAAATTTAACGTATATATGAAGCATTTTACCTTTACTTGCTCTTGATAAAAATTTATGTAAGTGATGGCTTCCTGAAGCACAGAAGCAGTATCCGTCTGAAAAGTTTTCAAAAGAAATATTAGATTTTCTTCCATGTATCAAAAAAAGGATGTTAAACTAAGGAGCAATATATAAGAAAATAGCGTTAATATGATATGATAACAAAAAAAAGAAAAAATGAATACGGTCTCTTTATTGTAGTACCTTTCCAAAGGGAGACACAATTTGCTGTAGAGTCGTGATCTTGTCTCGAAGCTTGGCTTTCGGTAATTCCTTATCCGGCGAGAGTGTAGAGCCGCCGCCGCACTTGGCCTTCTTAGAGACCTCATCGGAACCTTCATCACATCTTTTCTTCTTCCCGGCGTTTGTTGTTCCCAACCTCACAGTTGCCTGCGAAAATAGCTTCCAAATTCGTGTTTAGTGTTGGGTGCATAGACTCTAATTGGCAATTTAGCATAATGCATGGTGGAATAACGAAATGTTAAAACGAATTTGTGCTATTGAATGAGGTATGCGAGAAATTAATTCTGATGGTGAATTTGACTCCTTCTGAAATAATGATAAGCATGCACAAATAGCAACAAAAGAGAAAAAAAAATGGTCAACTAAAGAAAATAATTCCAAATACCACAAAGTTTTTTTTTAGTCGAATATCACAATGTTTTTGTTTAGAAATGATTCGTAAGAGTTTGGCATTTTTTTCTGGTATTTTAAAACCAAAACTTGTTTTCGTAGCATTTGAATATTTTCAAAATGTACTAGATTTCGCCATCAAAAATACGGAAGAAAATCACATATTTGATGATATAAACATAATTACTATTGTTAAGAAAAAACATAATTTACTAGTGTATACGTACCAGTGATGCCGTTTGATGCTCTTTCTTGTTAAACTCAGATAAGTTTAACGCCTTAAAGCATGGCTTAAACGACGGATTAATATCCGATAATGGCCTGCTTAACCTTATATCCAGGAAACTTCTAGAACTTTCTATAGCATCATGAAATAACGAAGCACCACCACTTAATCCATTATTGTAACAAAGATCTTCCTCATTTTTCACTTCCAACGCTTGCCTGAACATAGAAACGTCGTCGTTTGTCTGATCAAAGTGATGAAGGTTATGGTTCATGTCAGGATTATTCGGTGGCGCAAGCGACCAGTGCTTGCCTACAAGATCCGTCAACTTTGACAGCCTTTCCTCACTACTTTGAGCGTACCTTACTTGGTTTGTGTCGTAGATCCAACCGTTACCGTTAGCGTTATCGCAGACTGGCTCAAAAGGTAATTCTGATGTTGTAGATGAATTATTTCTTGAAGATGTTATGTGATTATGATGATGATGATCCATCATTTGATCTCCTAAGCTTCTACCTGGCCTGTCCATTTATAATCATCATAATTCAGCAATGTATGTATAAACTACAAAACTTAAGGCAAATAGGGGCTCGTTATTTATTATATATTTTTTTAATTCCTTATGAATTTATGTGCAGTTTATACGCCATACTGTTTTTACTATATAAAAAAGGAACACTGCATTTTTGATGTTCTCAAGTATTTTTGGGAATTTGTAAGCGAATGCGAAATGATAATGTTTAGTTGCGTTTCCGTTACTGTTAAAAAATACAAATAGTTTATAATAAACTACAACCTTTTCTGTTTAATAATAAAAAAATACATCTTCGAGTGGCCAATAATAAAAGATGAATCATAAGTGCAAAATTATAGGCATACCCTCACCAATCAAACGTTAAATCATTTGTTGCCGAACAATAATTCAAAAGATCTACTAATTTACTTTTGTAAACCAACTTTTAGACCTCTCTTTTGTTTCTATTGTTTTTTGTTTTGTTTTTCAGGTTTGAAAGCATTCGTTTTTAAAAAGATAAAAAAAAAATATATATATTTCACAAAAAAAAGGCAATACCAAGTAGACGATTTCATTATGGAGTGGAGCGTAGAGCACTAGAGCTTAAACCTTAAACTAACTTTGTGTCTACAGAACCGTTGTGTTAGTGTAAATTGCAAGTAAGAACGCAGAACTAAAAGAAGCATAATACATACGTAGATAAAACGAACAAACGTATGGATACTTACAAGTAGGCAAGACTCCATAGATGATTGTTAGAAGAGACGACGTGGTCTCGGAGCAACTCATCGGAGGTGGAAGCAGGCTGATCCGGAGCCGAGAGAGAATGACGATTGGAGGATTCAGCGGTTAGGTCAAAACGATTTGAAGCGTTTACCGTTGAGATCGAGAGATTGTCTCCTTCACAGCTTGGGTTTGAGTTATTATTATTGTTACCGTTACTATTCTTATGGTAAAACGACGCTGAAATGGAGTTTGCATGATCATTATGATGATGATGCTGAACATCTTCCCACCATGACGAACTTGGAGTACATTCTTCCCTTATCATTTTCCTTTCTTCAAGCTTTTTTGTTGCTTTTTTCGTTGTTGTTGTTGTTTGTTAAGAGTCTTAAGGATATGCGAATTAGAGAATATAAAGTGTATATGAATATGATACGATCAGTGGTGGTGACAATATAATATGCTAGTGGGGTATGTCCACTATAAGTTACATTTAATATTATATACAGATTTATAGAAATGTCTTTAAGCCACCGAAGATGTGCTATATGCGGTCTGCGTAAGATCGTACGTCAATTGAAGATGTATTTGACCTCTACATGAACTTGTCACATTTTTTGAAGGTTATTGGGCTTTTCTATCATCAGTTAAAAATCTATAGAAACTACTATAATATCTACTAGGAATCAAAATTTTGCCTCTAATCCAACACCAGTTACTCAACCAGTAAATCAGTTGGCCATCCAAGAATATATTGTCTTCATGGTCACGAGTTCGAGCAATTGCGACAGGGAAGAAACTAAAATACCCACTTTCCACCGTTTTGTTTTTCAAAGATTTGCTATAATATATAAATAGCTTGGAACCGATTTCATGTTCCTGAACATGTTCAGTCCAACCTATACACCACAACCCGCATACTCCCGAGATACGCCTCCACCACAGTAAGTCAGTAAGAACTAAGAACTATCGCGCTGCAACCATAAACATGTTTGGTTCGTTCAAGTAATTTTTTTTAAGTTTATTCAGAGAGAAACCAATTATTTGGCTGATTCCTTGCTACATTGGTTCTGACCAACTCTATTCTTTTGCTCTCCTGCTTTAATAAAGATGTTGGTTTGCCGACCGAAAGTTAATGAAAAAAAAAATTGATTGACAACCAGTTTTTCGGATGATGAAACTAAAAGATACATGATATTTAATTTGCGTAAAATTAAGGAATTTGAGATGACATTCATAGACGACGAAAAAGTATCAAGACTGAAATGAAAGATGATTAAGAGTCTAGCTAAGACCACATATATGCTGATTGGTTTCTACATGCATGTCGTACTAATACCATTGTTAAGAATATTGTGCTTCTCATAATAATAACAAAAAAAAATGCTAGGGCGAAGGACGAGCATAGAGTGGGTAATAGGGTTTAATTCTTTTACTTCTTTTTCGGTGTCCAATTATTATAAAAAATGGACACATATGATGCCAAAATACTAACTTAAATTAATACGGATATGCTAATTAAATATGCAAGCGTGATTATTGATTAATACGTTATTATCTTTTTTTTTCGTAACCAAAAGTAAGGGGCAATATGGAATATGAAATGTATATTTTGTAAGGTTTCAATTCACCGAACAAGGAAGCACTTAGTCTTCTTATATACTTTCATGTAGTTCTTCATATCGGTCCTCGGTTTGGGTAAACACTTATCAGTAATCAGGATAAGTTTGGTTATCCAATACACTAATTTATATATATATATATATAAGTGACGAGCCCAAACTTATTAACATGCTTTGATTACAAATTGGAGTATGACTTAATAGTATTGGCTTATATCGTAAATTACAATCTGGTGCTAGCTTGTTTGGTGACACGAAACCTAGCAAAAAGGGTTTCGATTCCATATTGGCCCTAACTTTTGTTTTGTTTTTAAAGATAATTTAAAGTATTAATCAATAATCACGCCTGTATAATTTATTTATTATTGTTCCTTGGTGCGCTATTTATTTTCTAAGGCATTCATCCCTTTTAATCCGAGTCCAACTCCACTCCAAAAGTTTCTTGTCTTTTGCGATATCCTTTTTATTTTCTTTTTCATATTTTAGTAAATACCAATTTAGAAAGATATTGAGTGGCCAAATTTTTCTAAGGTTGACTTTTTGTTAAATTCATTATCATATATATTTGACTCCTTATTTATAGTCAATAACCAATCGATAGCATCACAACCCAAGATGTTTTTCTTTTGGCCAAAAAGTTTAATGGAAACAATCAATTGGTATTTTATTAATTTATACTTTGGGTACCTATAAATGTAGTGGAAGAGAAAGATTAGGCCAGTTATATAAGTATTTCTAAATAGGCCCATTTATTTACTGGGGTTTGATCACTCCTCGGAAGCCCATTCACTCAAACAATCGTTGTTTCTTTATTTTTTCTTTTGTGTAATGCATGAAACAATCTAGTTTGAACTATCTAGTTTGAACTATCTAGTTTGAACTATCTAGTTTGAACTATCTAGTTTGAACTATCTAGTTTAGGTATGTTAATAGAAAGTCTAAAATTTGCTCATACTTTTTTCCTTTCCACTGAAAAGATTGAACAACTGGCTCAGATACAAAACATATTAAAAGTCCCAGAAAAGAGACACGATCAGCTCAAAGTTTCAAAGGAAAAAACATATCTAGCATCAAAACAAAGTATATAGCAGTAAAAGAGAAAAGATTACTCATACTAGACCATGGTAGCTGAACTCTTCTTCTCAAAAAGTCTTCCTAGCCATCTCGATTTTCTTTGTGTTATATACGATTCTAATCGATTGTCCACCACAATACTTTTAGTAGTCTCAAAAGCTTTTCTATTGCATGATGGTTCTTTTAAAATTTTAATTTTTTAATAAAGCTTAATTTAAAACAAATAAAATCAAACTAACAAAATTTTCAAACCAAACTGAAGAAGAACAAATTACAAATCATCATTTTTTATACTTTCAATTTTTTTTTTTGTTTTGTTTTGTAGAATTGTAATGTATAAAAAAATCAAATTGCAAATTTGATTTTTATCTTTAAATAAATTATTATATAAATATTATCTCTTTGCATGATATATAAAATTATCTAGTACTTAATTAATTTTTTAAACCGATAATAATAAACTATTTTATACTATATTAACAAGATTATTTGATGCTGGTTGAACTGATTAGGCCAAACTAAATTGTGACCTATCCGCCTAACTAACTTTGATGTAACAATTGATTAATCAACTTACCAAACCTTTAAACTTATTTGAGCTATCCGTTACCAGCTCCAGTCTTCCGATTAAGAACAGAAGCAATGATTAGTCGATTATAAGTGCATGACCGATCGAATGGAATGATGGGCCAATGTTCATTCTTCTCTTTCTTTTTTTGCCAGCAATGATGGCCCAATGTTCAGAAAACTAAGTTATTTAATTGTGTACTCTAATCATTCTTTTTCAAAACTATGTATCTACTTTTTATTATTTGTTTAGCTGTCTCCGTTAATTAAAGCAATGTTGGGTGCACTAGAACCCTAGAGGCCCCAATTCAAATCGAGTAAAATAAATAAATTAAGGAACGAAGTAAAAGATGAAAAAAGAAGAGAAAAACAATAAGCTCAAAACAATCCGAATTAAATAACGAAATTAAGTATTAAGATTCTTACCATAATTTAACTCCAATAATTTTGCATTAAAAATGAAGATAATCAAGTCTAACACCAACACAAAATGTTGTTATGGCCAATAACCAAAATATTCAAAAAATCTTTAAAATTTGTTTAAAGATCATAGTAAATTTTTTAAATGCTAACTGAAAAAAAAAAAAGTTTTTAGCTATAATGACTCAAGTCACTCAACACATCATGAAAATAACTACCGAAGTCAACGACTTTAGCCTAGATAGTCACCAAGCTTTGATGAGAGGCAACATAAATACATCAATCTATACTATTAAAATAGAAACACATTTAAAAAATAAATTTAACTTTTTGTATAATTTACAAAAAATATCACTAAAAATTTACAAAAAACTAAAAATTTATTAAAAATATTATCAACATATTAAAAAATAGAATATAATATATTATCCATACACCTAATCACATATAATCATTTATATTTTAATTATTAAAAATACTATTCAACATTTTTATCACAAATCATTTTTAGTTATTATATTTTTTTCTTCTCATCTTAATTTCATACAAAATTAAGTAATTACATCATGCATATAAAATTATTTTTATATGTTATAAAATACTTTTTAAAATATAATAAATTATTATAAAAATTATGATTATAAATAATAATTTTGGTTCAAATCATAATCCGATTAAAATAAGTTTCGACTAAAATCATCATATTTTATATTTTGATTTCTACAAAGTAAAACATATAAAAATAAAAACAAACTAAAAAGTAAGCTTAACTAACGGATGAATATTTAGTAAATTGTATAATATATATATATTAAAATAAAATTGTCAATATCTCAAAGTTTCACATTTATAAATACATTTTGTCCAAAAATTAAATATCAAAAATTTTATAAAATAATTAGACAAAACTTAAAATAATTTTTTTTATCTGTTAAATTGAAATTTTATTTAAAAAATAATCTTGAAGTGGGAATCAAAATCTAGTTATAATTATATGTATTGCACTGATGCGGATTGCCAATAAAAACTAATAAATTAGAAAATTTAGATTTCAACACGGGAAAATTAATGGCTGATAGTCAGAATATTTAAAATTCTGTAACATTATGATTTCTGGTATATTAAAATTTATGTGGAGATGTTAAAAGAATTAACTTGGTTATCCATGTCACTAAAATGCACTTACCTTTTTGGTTGTATCTAGAGAGAACTCCAGAGTTAATCTTGGTTGAGCTGCAGTAGTCAAATGATGAGTGACCTACCAGAAAGTCATTCGCGGTACCGTGTGAGTGAGGAAAAACATGAAGAATAGTTATGTGGTGATTGCAGGGTCAATATATCATGACTTTCAAACTTCCCGGTTAATGCACTGATCGTTGGACAGGGGTGGGCCGGTCCATGGACCTAGTGAGTGGAGATGGACCCACTGTTAGGGGTGGTCGGGGCATTATAAGTGGTATCAGAGCCGGTTCGCCGTCTCATTGCTGTCCTGAAAGGCCCTGGAAAGCGGTTAAGAATTGGTCTTGGTTCGCAATAAAGATGTTACGTTCTTTGAGTGGAGGTGAATTGTAACATCTCGATTTATGGTATATGGAAACTTATGTAGAGAGGTTAAAAGAATTAATTTGGCTACTTATGTCACCAAAATGCACTTATTTTTTTAGTTGCACATCCAGAGATAACTCTAGAGTTAAATGTGCTTGAACCGCAGTAGTCAAAAGATGGATGACCTATTGAGAAGTCATTCGTGGTACCGTATAAATGAAGACAAAATACAGAGAACGATCATGTGGTGATTACAAAATTAGTATATCATAATTTTCAAATCTTCTAATTAATAGATCGACCATCGGATAGAGATGGAATAGCCCATAAGACATAAAAGCTAATATTAGAAACAGCCGGATGTAATAATATCATCTTTAGATTCTTTAAAATAACACAAGGTCACTTCAGACCACAACAAAAAGATTAACAACATTATAACAATCATTACTCAGAAAATCAACAAGGTAACCAATGAATATACAACTTTATAACAGATAATCACCGAGTTACAATTAGAAATAACACATGTCAGTGACCTAATAGCCCAAAGCATGACGAAAACACCCTATTCAGAAGGGCTTAGCAGGTGCAAATGGTATTTCTTCTTGAAAGAAACGGCAAGACCATAAATATAATTTGGTCAGCATGAACTTAGATTTAATATCACCAAGTAACGGTTTAGGGAAGCACAACGTTATGCCTCCGCCACCAAGACAGGTGTTAAACCATATCCATGTATTTTTCCCATTTCCACTCTTTTCTTGTTCTTAGGAGTGAATCAGCTATGGATATAGACACCGGAATCTGGAGGTAAAAATGATGCAATTCAATTTGGGCCGCTCTTAGTTGACCTTCAAATGAGGATTGATCCAGTGAACCTCTATTACATTTACAAAATAATTTCTAAAATTTAAGAAAGACTCAGAGTGGTGAATTCAAAAGTTCATCATGCCACAAACACATTTTCAGAAAGTGAGTGTATAGTCAAGAAGAAACAAAAAAAAAAAAAAATATTCTCAAAAGAATTGAGAATACACAAAGAAAAACATTGAAAAAATTATTAGTGGATGAAAAATTATAAAAATTTAAAACATCAAAAATAATCTAGTAGAATAATGGTTTACTGACAAAAAAATTTCGTATCATGTTTTAGGCGGCTAACTACGTATAGCTGGATTTGGTATGATCATTAGATATATCGTTTGGCAAATATTAGATCACAAAAGAAATGAACAACATATTGATATACCTAAAGTCTGATGCTATGAACCCTCCAACCCATAAAATTGCTCCATATTTACATAAATATACGGCTCAATTCCCCATACAATTAAACAAATTGTTTTTCCATCACGCAAATAAAAGTTCTCATTATACGACATGTCGGTGATTCACGAATTGCTCGATGTACAAACAAATAGGTGCGTGCATATATGAATCCACAAATAAGGAAATTCATTAATATTTATAGATCATAATATAGAAAGATCCGTCTATTGTGGATGATGTTTGATTAAAGAAGTGTAGTTACAGTCAATGACAAAATTTTGAGTAACAATGATATTTTTTTTTTGTTCAGGCGAACCAATGTGATTTTAAACACTTTGGATGATTTCTGTTCACTTATAACTGTTATAGAAATTGTGATTTTGTATTATAGCGTACTATTTTATATACTTTTTTATTTATCAAATAATAATTTACAGCGATATAATCTAAATTTTATGATATAAAAAAATGAAAAATCTAAATTTAAATTTTGTTTTTTTTTTTCAACTCAAAACCCACTGCTGTTATCTCTAATTATCCATTTTTGTGTTATTGTTAGTTGGTTGTAGACATCTACAATATATTTTCTTCTTTTGAAAGTAAAGAAATCTTGTTAATATGTTTGTTGAGTGTTCTAAATCTCTAGTTAAGTTATTCTTAATTCGAAGAGAAGTAGATGCATTTAAGTGTTATTAACTTTTAATCTTAGTTAAATTTATAATAAAAATATTCGATAAATTAATTATTACTATAAAATAATAATTTATTCGATTTCAAATTAGACAAATATAAAAATTAATAAAACTTGCTTAAATAGTAAAATAATAATTTTTAAAAAATTCTTGTGTAAATATATGGTTCTAAAATAATAGAAATTACTAATTAGATAGATTTATGCAGATAGTTAAGATAATATTAAAATATGAGTATAATATTTTTTATAAAACTTTTAAAAATGAAGATTTCTTAATATTTTATTTCTAATTTTACTTATATCGAAAATTCTTATTGATGCTTACATTTTAAATTTGAATCAAAAGTTTGTAAATACTTTTAGACACGAAGATTAATTTTGTATTTTATAAATACTTTCAAAATGTATTATAATTTCATTTTTAATTTTATCTACTTGTACTCATTATTTTTTCTACATTTTGAGTTTAAGAACATATATAAGTTTTAAATGGATACTTAATTTGTATATATCATTTTATTAATAGATTCATTGAAATATCTTAAAATAAAATTATTTTTCAAAAAAAAATAAAAAATAAATGATAATAACCATATATTTTAATAACTATATAAAATAATAGTTTTTAAAAAAAATTCCAAAACTATTAATTCATATAAGTTTTACTGTACTTTTTTTCATAAATTTTTATGATATATTTATAGAAAAATGAAATTTTACCAATTTTAATTATGAAAAATCAGAAATTTCTTTCTCTACTTTCCATTTTGTATATTTCCATTTATTTCTCAAATTTTTAATAAAAAAATTCAGATATTTTTAATAAAAATTTCTGATAACCAAAAAAAACAAATTCAGATATTTTTATTTAAAAAATTAAGATAACCAAAAGAAAAACAAAAAAATAACAAAAGAAAAGAAAAAAGGAATCTTAAAAAAATATCAATAATTCGAAGAAAACGAAATCTGAAACCCGCTGAGCTAGCCAGAGGGGATAAGCCAACAAACTTTCGGAGGACTCTGACAGAATGCATGAGACTACAAAAAAGGATAAATACGTAATTTCAAAGTCTACAGTTGTTGCACGTCGATTTGATTTGTTGATTCTTGTCTTCTTCGCCACTGTTCTTCACTCGTGTTAAAACCTCTCCTCTCCCTTCCAAAAATATAACCCACACCAAACGTCCCAAATCCACATTACATTTTTTCATTTTCATTAACCTTCAAAGAAGAGATCTACACAGCGAGATAGAGAGACAGATGAGAGACCCGTCGATGGAGAGAGAGAATGGAGCATCTGATTTAACACCGGCCACAACAACAACAACAGCAACAACAACGACTACCACGACGAATGAGATGGTTTCTCCTCCTCAGATGAATTCACCGCGTCAAGCTTTGGTTGAGAGGTTGAAAGATTATGGACAAGAAGATGTTTTCGCTCTCTGGGACGAACTCTCACCTGACGAACGAGATTTCCTCGTCAGAGACATCGAGGTTTACTATTCCAAGATTTCCTCATTTCTCCAGATTCGGATCTTTCTCACCGTTAGATTAAATCTCAGATTCGTATTTACCGAACTAACTGAAAACACTTGTCATTGAATACTATTTTCTTTTTTCTTTTCTTGATTTTGCTATTTTCAAGAATTTGGATCTTCCAAGAATAGATCGGATCATACGATGCTCACTTCACTCTCAAGGTTTCTTTCATCAATTCTCAATTCATATTACATGCACTGTCTTTTTGGATTTGTTATTTTTCATAAGTCTATGTTTCTTTTATTAGGTTTGCCTGTGGCGGCGATAGAGCCTGTACCGGAGAATTGGGTGTCAACAGTTGATGGAAGAACAATGGAAGATCGAGAGAAATGGTGGAAAATGGGATTAAAGACTATCTATGAAGGAAAATTAGGAGTGGTGCTTTTATCTGGTGGACAGGTATATACATACTTGCAATAATAATAATGCAAACTTTGTGTTTCTTTTTAAATTTAGCATTGATGCTAATTTTTAAATTAGTACTTAAAAGATTAATGAGAGTGCCTAAATGATTCTCTTGTTGATGGTTGTGGATGGGTTTTCGAATAATGCTTACCTACTTAATATAGTATTGGATTAGTAGATGATACGATACGGGCATTAGTGCGGTCTTTATTTTTTAAAATAATTGCTATAAATCTGTAACGGAGAAAGTGTTGTTTAGATTAGTAAAAGGGTTGTTATAGTGGCAATCTTATGATTAATTTTTCGAGCACATCACTGTCGGTGGGTTTTAATTTTTTTTAGGTAAGTTGAGTAATGGCGATTTCTAGGAGGAACCTTCTGCTTAATTCTAAGAAATAAAAAGGATCAATGAATGATCACGTGATCTGAAAAGATGCTTTTTATAGGATTCCGTTACTTTTAATATATAATACCATTCTTTTCGTATTAAGGTGCTCTGTTTCGTGTGATGTAAGGAAGGTTGAAAAATTCTGATTTAAAAACATGCTAGTTGCTTGGAAATTACTTCGTTTCAGAACTTGAGAATCTGTTTCCTCTTTACACTCTCCTCTCGTGTTGTACAAGGAAAATGGATGATGTTGAGAGGAGAAAAATTAGCTTTTAATAGATTCCGGTTATTCTTTTTTTTTTTGTGTGTGTGCCAACTTGTAGTGTTTCTGTTTTAGTACATTCGTCCACAAGATCTGCTATTGAAAATGATTTTTATCATGAAACTATATGACAGGGAACAAGACTTGGAATTTCAGATCCAAAAGGATGTTTCAGTGAGTACTTCTTCTCATATCAGTTCTGCTTTTCCTCTGTCCAATCTTCTTTACAGTAACAATGCTTGGAAAATTCAGAGCAGTTGAAATAATTTCTTACTTAGAATGCAACATGTTTTAGAGTAGTAAGAGTATTTTGATTATTTGTCATGCTCTGAATAGGCTCAGGTTAAGTAACATAGTAGTTAACTAGTTATTGACTTAAATTCCATCTCAGGTATTGGGCTGCCATCAGGCAAGTCGCTCTTCCAGATTCAAGCAGAGAGAATCTTGTGTGTCCAAAGACTTGCTGCTCAAGTAGTGAGTGAAGGTGAGACTCCTGGCTTCTTCTACATTCCGATGTGTATGTACCGTTACACCGTATATTGAAACTCTTTTTGCACATTATATGTTACCTTCAGGTCCAACCCGTCCAGTTACAATACACTGGTATATTATGACTAGTCCATTTACTGATGAGGCGACACGAAAATATTTCTCGAGTCACAAATACTTCGGCCTAGAACCAGATCAAGTAAGATGCCTCTTAGTTGTTTGATAAGTTCCTTTATACTGTTCCCTTCGTGTCTGACCAATTGTTGATCACTTGACTACAGATCAGTTTTTTCCAACAAGGTATTTTGCCTTGCGTTTCAAAGGATGGAAAGTTTATCATGGAGACACCTTTCAGTGTATGTACAATAATAACTCGTCAAGTCTTTACTTTCATCTTTTGTTAGTATTTTAGTCTTTATGAGTTTATTTACATATTATCAGCTAGCTAAAGCTCCAGATGGTAACGGGGGAGTCTATGCAGGTATGTTTACTAATTAATTCTGGTCTTTTTAATATAATACATTTGTTCGTTTTGCTGAATCTGATCCGAGATTTTACAGCTCTAAAATCTTCAAGGTTATTAGAAGATATGGCTTCCAGGGGGATTAAGTACGTCGATTGCTATGGCGTTGACAATGTCCTGGTTCGTTTTCTTGTACAACCTTGAGTCCTTTATATTTGCTTTTAACTCTGTATCTCGGAAATTAAGTGGAATCTTGGAAAGCAGGTTCGCGTAGCTGATCCTACTTTTCTGGGATATTTTATCGACAAAGGGGCTGCTTCGGCTGCAAAAGTTGTGCGGAAGGTATCTAAGATTAAACATTCATTCTCACTGGTTCGGGAAGATTTTGAGAAGTAAAAGTTTCATCTTCTTCTTGATGATATTCAACGTTTCTTGTATGATAAAAAAAACAGGCATATCCTCAAGAACAGGTTGGAGTATTTGTTAGAAGAGGAAAAGGTGGTCCATTGACTGTAGTTGAATACAGTGAGCTAGATCAGTCAATGGCTTCTGCTATAAATCAACGAACAGGACGTCTTCAGTATTGCTGGAGTAACGTAAAAACCCTTTCTCCTTCTCTCATCATCATCTTCTTCTTCTTATGAATTTCCCAAATTGAAAAAAATGTTCACGAAAAGTTTTTGTTATACATCTTTGTCATCAGGTGTGCTTGCACATGTTCACTTTAGATTTCCTTAATCAAGTCGCCACCGGCCTAGAAAAAGACAGCGTGTAAGCTCCACAAATAGATCTAAATCAGGCAATCAAAAGCTTATATTATTATGTGTGTATTAAATGTTTTGTTTTTGGCAGCTACCATTTGGCGGAGAAGAAGATACCATCTATGAATGGATACACAATGGGACTGAAACTAGAACAATTCATTTTTGATTCTTTTCCATATGCTCCTTCAACTGCACTCTTTGAGGTAACTATATCATTCAGTTACACAAATTACCTAACTAAAAGCAAATAACTAAAAAAATGGAAATTGGATTGAACAATGTGTAGGTTTTAAGAGAAGAAGAGTTTGGACCTGTGAAGAATGCAAATGGGTCGAATTTCGATACACCGGAAAGTGCAAGGCTTTCGGTTCTAAGGCTACACACACGTTGGGTTATAGCAGCTGGTGGATTTCTAACACATTCTGTGCCTTTATATGCAACTGGTAAAACTCCAAAAACATATTTCTCATTACCTTTTTATTTTTTACAACTTAATTTGGTTCCTTATGAACAATCCAAAAAAAAAAAAAAATCTAATATCCTGCAAATATTAGGTGTGGAAGTTTCACCGTTGTGCTCGTATGCGGGGGAAAATCTTGAAGCTATTTGTCGTGGAAGAACGTTTCATGCACCTTGTGAAATCTCCCTCTAATGATTTTTATTTTCTTTGGTATTAAAAGGTCTTCGTTTTCACTTGCTTTGTGTTTTTTTTTTCCGGCTGTGGTTTATATATAAACTTAAATCTTCCCCTGAGAGAGAAAGAGAGAGGTCTTGGCGTTTTGTATCCATTGTAACATATCTAATAAAATTTTCTGTTCGTTTTTGAAACTTTTGGGTATAGTTTCTCTGGTTCCATGATAGTTTTTTATAAGTCAATCTCTCGCCTAAAGAGTCTCCAACCAATAAGGTTCGGCTAAATCCAAAAGGAACAAATAACTGAACCTAGCTAATTTGATTCTAGACGATTTATAGTATAAATTGAATTAATCTATACTAACAAAAATCAAAATTCAATGAAACCACGATTAAATTCCAATGCTCAGTAACTCCAAAGTATCAAAGCAAAGTCGAACCAAACTAAAAAATAGATTCGTAACGGAAAACATTAACGACTTCAATTTCGTTGTTCACAGAATACGAACGTTCTTGAACCAAAGTTGAGGCACAAGAACGGTCAGAACGTGTCTACACTTCGCCGGTAATATATTGGGTGAATGAAGCTGGTAAAGAGCCTGATGTTTCAATTTTTAGAATGACCGATACATGTAAATTGTTTTGTTAGACTTTACATTACATCAACCCGTTTTTATGTCTTCTAGTACAATCTCGATTCGAACACGCTCAAAAAGAGTTGAATTCCAAGGAGTTGAAGCTTTTGAGAGTCATAGAGCTCTCAAGTGTATATCACAGAGCCACTAATTTCTTTTATGTCTTCCTTTATTATTCGTAAAATCTTACAAAACTAATTTACAATTTTCTGCTTAAAGAGTATACTCTCCACAAAACTTTTCTTTTCGAAGGAGTAAACACAAACAAAAGTTTACAATTTTGCCTTTTTTGTTTTTTTTTTTAATTCTGGTTTTCCTAATCCTATTTGACTAAGTAAACAAAACAAAAGTTTACAATTTTGCCTAAAATCGAATTTTTGTTTTGTTTTTGTTTTTTTTCTGGTTTTCCTAATCCTATTTGACTTTTAGTCTTTTCAATATATATTCCTTCTTTAGATAAAATTTCGAACCTCCCCCCTATAAAAGTAAGAGTCCATCTCCGTTTGTAAACACTGATCCAAAACCATACGATGGGACTCCCCAACGAAGATTCCATGAAGAGTGGAGAAGTCCCCAACGAAGATTCCATGAAGAGAGGAGAAGTCCCCATCTCGATTGAATCAACTGATCTCATTCTCGACATCCTCTCAAGATCATCAGCGAAAACAGTCGCTAGGTTTCGTCGCGCATCCAAATTCTGGTCGTCCATGCTTTTCCATCGATTTTTCACCGATATGTTCCACGCCAGATCCCCTACTCGGCCACGTCTCTTAATCGCCCTCGAACATGCAGGTGCGTTGACGTTCTGCTCGTCTCCTCAGCTTCACAACCCTAACGACACGTCTCGTCTCGTAGTAGCCGCCGAGTTTCACGTAGGGTTTCCCGCGGATTGGCAGTTACAAATGTGCCGCGCACCAGTCTCTGGATTGATCTATTGCCCTAACTCTAAACCGACCTCAGAGAGATTGCCTATGATATGTAAACCTAGCACGGGACAACTAGTGAGCATACCTAAACCGAGAACGACGAAGGCTATAGTGCATAGCTTTTTAGGTTTTGATCCGGTTCTTAACCAATATAAAGTACTGTTCATGAACCGTGATAAAGACGTTGCAGTGAAAGAGGTTCAGATTCTGACGTTAGGAAGTGGAGAGTGGAAGGTGAAGAATTGTGTGCCGTTAGGCCAGTTACGACATTATCCTTTAAGTGAAGGGATTTGCATCAATGGTGTTTTGTATTACGTAGCTCGGAGCATGGCGACTTCTAAGGTGGTGATAGTTTGCTTTGATGTGAGGGCTGAGGATAAATTCATTATGATTGGCGAAGTTAATGGCGTTTCTATTTGGTCTAAGCCTAGTGTTTTGGTCAATTTCAAGGGTAAGTTAGGTGGTGTTCAGAGTGAGTGGCGTGCTGATTACGATGGAAGGCTAAGCCTTGAGTTGTGTTTATGGGTTCTAGAGGATGTTGAGAAAAAAGAATGGTCGAGACGTGTCTATGTTTTGCCTAATTTGTGGGGGAATCGTAACGTTAATGCCGCTGTTTCCATCGCTGGAGTGACTGCTACAGGTGAACTTGTTTTCACGAGGGAGTATACGGCTAACCCGTTATATGTTTACTACTATAATCTTGATAGCTACACTCTGAATAGAGTTGAAATCCAAGGAATCAGCGAGAGCAAGCTTTACAGAGTTCATGCATTTGTAGACCATTTTGAGGATCTAAATTTTCTAACAGAGAGCTAGAGTTCGGCTGCAAGTGTAATTAAGTTCTCTGATACAGAGCATCATGGAAGCTCTCAGTCTGTTAATCCTTATCTTTTTTACAGTTTTCGTATGTGAACTTATCACTTAGAGGTTGATTGTTTGTAGTTTTTAAAACAGTTTTTTTGGTTTTTGCTTTAGTGTTTCCTAATCATCAGATTATATCATTTTTATAGTTTTGCATGTGTGTATTTCTCTACTTTAAGACATCCTTCCAAGCGAGCCCAGTCGTGATGAAAACTGTATTGTCTTCATCATCCTATTCTATTTACCGCCGGTCTTCTACGCTACTGATGCTAGATGATTAATCTTTTTGTCTTCTCACTGCAATAACTAATATGCATTATGCAGATTTAGGTAATGTCCCAAATTGGTTGTCAGAAATCTCCAAACCAATCCTTACCAATTTTCCTTGATGTAAAGTTAAAACCTCATTTGACTATAATGTGAATTCCATTCCTTGATGTCCCAAATTTTTTTCGTTTTCTTTTAATGTTGTTCATCGGTTTCTTGACCAACCCACACTGCGTTTTCATAAAAATTCTTTCGTAATGATATATACAATTAAGAGGTCCTTAAAGACCTCCCTAAATAGTATTCTTGTTTCTTATATCTTCTCTTATTGTCTAAGAACTCGTACATTTGTATTTTAATTTTTGGGATAAAATGTGAATTTAAGTACCAATACTAGAACGCGTTTCTTTACAAGCTGTATCGGCGGAGCTAAAATGTTTCAAAAACCCAAAAAGAAGAATAATAAAGAAGCCTAATTAAAATCAGGTGAAGGATTATAGGTCTCGGAGACAATAATCAATGGTAAATTATGATAGCACTAGTTAACATTATATTGCTGATAGATTAGAAGAACCAACAGACAACAGAAGTGGATGAAAACATAAGTACTATTATGATGATGAATGATGTGTTTCGTGAAAATATGCTCTCATTCATTTATGATGGAGATATGGTACAAAACGTAATTTAGAAGCACAAAAGTTGTTTGAGATGTTAGGCACAAATAATGTTGAAGAGGACATTTGCATTTATAAACTGTAACTAAGTTGATGACCCAAAAAAAGAATTTTAATGGTAGAAGAGTCCAAGTCGTTGTAGACCACGTAGAAGATAAGTGTCGCGCTAGTTTGTCTGTGATGCGAATTTTCACCTCTACTAAGTTTTTCATCCATCATAAACGTGGAAATTTTCTAATATACTTTTTGTAATCAATATAAATATATTTTAATATATTTTAATTATGTATATTTTTAAATTACTAAAATAAAATATATTTATTTAATTAAAATATAATTTCATACTTACATCAAAATCTATATAATTTTCAGTATATAACTAATTTTATAATTTCAGAGAGTTTCAAACAAAAATTAAAATATTTTTACAATTGATATTTTTTTTTTACAAATATAGAATAGTCCAATTTAATATTTAAGATTTTTAGAATTTTTAATATTGTAAAATAATATTTAAAATTTACTATTGAATATTAACTTCATAGAAAATTTGTAATTTCCAGAATCGATCCGATCATATTGACAAACTTCAAAATTTGAGAAATTACTGATGATTATTAGTTGATTTGTAACTCTTAAGTTCTATATGGATACCTTTAATTATTTATACCTTTAAATTTTCTTATTAAATTATTTTTTGTTACTTTAACATTTTTGATATTATTTGTATTTTCTTTTGAAATAGATAATAGTTTTTGTAAATCTTGACTTTTTTTTTGTAAATTTCATTTTTTTATTATTATTCTTTTAATTTTATTTTTTTAAAACACTAATTTCCATTTTATTTTTTAAAAAAAAGACTTTTTTTTGGAAAATTAGATTTTTTTTTAAGTATACTGTCACAATTTTCCTTTTATCTGTATTTTAATTTATTTAAAACATTTTTTTGACATAATTTTCTTCTAAATTTTGTTCTTAATTATTCTTTTTTGATAAATTTCATTTTTTTTATTTTTAAGTAATTTACCATAATTTTCTTATTTTGATATTTTAATTTATTTAATTATTGATCGTATATTTAACACTTTTTATTTAATAAAATTGCTGATGTGGATCAATCGAATAAGCTTTTTTAAATTCTAGGTGGATGTCTGGATGACTCAATGCCTCAATTTTTATAGATGTTTCGTTGTGAGCTATTGCTTATTATAATAATACTTTCTTATAGGTTTTCATCTCTAAGCTCTAATTTTGTTGCACGTTACTTGAAAGCAAAGTAGTGGTTGATCCCACATTATGGGATTTTATTAAACTCGTTTGGATATTTTGCTTTCCTCTCACCAACGTCAAGAAAACGAAATCAACGTCTTCTTTTGTGATACCTCCGCCTTATACTTCTCCAGCAATTCATCGGCTGTCGAAACTCTCTTTTCCGGTCTCCATTAGAAAAATAAGTCGTCCAATCCTCAAGAACTTGTCTCAAATCCTTGACCTTATTACTCTGTCCAATGCAACAATTCCCATGCATTACGCAAACTTTGTTAATGTCCCAGTTTGGTTGGCAGAAATTTCCGACGTGTGTCGTGTCGAGAAACCTCATTTTGAGCCCGATTTTGTTGAGGTATTGATTGCCTTTGATCTTGTTAATTACGTCCTGCTCGTTTTTGCCAGGGAATCTTAGTCTGGACTCATACCAATAGTTGTAGAACTCTATTGTTCTGTGGTTCGAAATAACGTATTTGAAGCCTCCATTAGCATAATTGCGGGTGTCGCTGAAATTTCCGTTGAAGCGATCGCAAGCTATTTGAAAATCTACATCCGGAATCAATCGAGGAAATGGATCTCGAAGCCACACTGTATCCATGTCCTAGAATAATATTGAATGGAAAGAGATTATGGAAAAAACAATCGATAGAGCCATAGAGGTGGCTTTATGACTTTAGACCATATTAAATAACCATCGAACGAAACATTAAAATCTATTAAAAGAATGCATTTGTGATAAGCTTAGAGAGGTACCGTGAAGAGGAAGTTATATCCGAGCTTAAGCAAAGAACCCAAAAACTCAGTTCGGCGCCACATCATTTCGAGATAATCCCCCAACATGAACAGCCTCTCCCCGGAGAAGTCAATTCCGGTTGTACTCAGCAAGAAGCAACGGCGAGGAAAAACTTCCACGCACCGTGAGTAAGCTTTCTTGTCCAAACACACCACAACGACGTGGCGGAGTAGCTTCTCCGTGCCTTCGCCGACTCGAAAGCTCTCGAGAAACACATCAAATGTTGAGTTTCGCTCCGCATAAGCCTGATTCATCATTGTCACGATCACGGTCTTCTCCGCCGTTGATGCTTCTCTTAATATTCTTGCCAAACTTCCCCTATCTTCTGCCTCAAACTAACCCCGATATCATATATATGTTACTATCTGACGACCGATCGAATAATTTAAATTTAATACAAAAAATATAATGTAGGCTACTTATTCGTAATACGTAAACATGCTTTCGATAATATGATGATTCATGAAATTAAGGTACGTTACTAACATTAGATTTTTGTTTGGCTGCGATCAGCGGCGGCACAAACGCAGAAAAACTGGAAATTTTCGGGAGCAGTAGAGGGTGTGGCTGAACAAGTGAAGCAGAATGGTAGACTACTAGAGACAGAAAAAATGTCAAAACAAGTAGAGAAACAATCCATTTAAGCTCTCGCCACTTTGCATGAAGCAGCAGCGATGTCTGTTCCATCGGCTGAGATCTAGAGTCGCAGCCGCCACTGTTGACGGCGGGGCTGGCCGCCATTTTCTTAGCGATGATCATATTGTATATATAATCTCTCTCTTTGAAATTGTTTATATGTATGTAACTGAACTCATACATTGTTTTATAACATGACCGGTATTGTCGTGCGAAATGTCACAATGCATATTAAATCCTACATTTTTTGTTTACGTTTGTGTCTCTATATGCATTAAATAATTTAGAAAAATATTATAGTGAAAAAGATGCATCTCTAAACTTCAATTGGTGATCACTTTTTAAGAAAAAAAAATATGATAAACTTTTTATTTCTCAAAATTTATACTAAGTTAGTGGAAATTTTTGTCAAATTTTGGATATATGGATCCTACTTTATTCTTCTATATTCCTTAATATTCTTCATACATAGAAGAGTCAATGAATAATATTTCCTTCTTTAAATTTGATGGGAATAAATATGAATAATAATTCAATTCCTCAAATAAATTTTTGTCTATTTTTCTTTCATTCATTTGGTTTATCAAGTAGTCACCAATTGAAACCATATGATCTCAAAATATTATAGTGATTTCCGTAGACAAGTAGGTGAGCATATGTTCTCAAGGCACCGTGAACGCAAATCAAATAGCTGGTAAGATAAGTAGCTTGTGTGACTTTAATGTGGCGTATAAAAGTAAGTCAATGCCAATAATGCAATCAAACGGAGATTAATTGTTTTTCTATAAACGATTTCACTTACAAGCGTATAAGATTCACTGTAATTAGTGGTAATATCATTTGCAGAATTAATTCGTCATTAGTTGCATACATGTATCTGCTTGATGGTACGATTGGACCACCTTTACTACAACTTTTAATAAACCTTTAGTAATTTGGGTTGCGTTAAAGAAATTTCATGATGTGAAGTAAAAATTTCAGAGGCATTTCCAATTTTCTCATCGTACTAATACTCTGCTGGAGTTCCGTTTTCAAAGGCTAAGGGACTTTGTGAGGTTTTTGGGCCATTGCCAATTAATTAAGAGGATCATGGCGATTTTCCAAAATGGGATGACGATTAATGAGCAGAAGATCATGGGGCTGGATGATTTTGATGAAAGTGATTCCGGAAATTGAAGTAGACCGTGTGGTAGTGCAGAAACACACATTCTGCTTGAAGATCATATACAACCTTCCAAGTCTGACTCATTAGGAGATACTAAAGAATGATGCAATCAGATAAGATACAGAGGATCTCTAAGTGAATTTGCGTTTGTATTTACATTATATTT
Organism: Sisymbrium altissimum; assembly: GCA_900406495.1. Classification (NCBI taxonomy): domain Eukaryota; kingdom Viridiplantae; phylum Streptophyta; class Magnoliopsida; order Brassicales; family Brassicaceae; genus Sisymbrium; species Sisymbrium altissimum. Next base: position 118,532 of record OVBI01000136.1, read on the forward strand.
TTTTCATTTGGGAAAATTTACACATTTTGGATATAAAATGTCTACTTTGCATTGATATTTTTGCAAATGACAAACTTAAACGGAAAGTTTTCTTTCCTTTTGCGTTTGGCGTTTACATAAAGAACTTTTGCTTAAGATACTTAAGCAGTTAAGCTTATGATTTGAGAAAATACACTATAAGTATTTACGACGTCGGCTTAGGATTATTAATCTTGTTTATTATAACATTCAATCTAGTTATGATTAATGTGAATTTAAAATGATAGGTCATTACTTTTATTTTTCTTTATTTAGCTCGTTTTGCCTTGCTTTTCACGAACATAAATCAACAACGAATCAACCCCTCCTTTTGTGCTTTCTGTGAAGCATTCGCCAGAAACTACTCCGGCAATGCCTCGGCTGTCGAAACCCTCTTTTCCGGTCCCCATTGGAAAAAAAATTCGTCCAGTCTTCAAGAACTTGTCTTAAATCCTTGATCTTATTACCCTGTCCAATGCAACAATTCCCATGCATTACGCAGACAATTTGGTAATATCCCAGTTTGGTTGGCAGAAATTTCCAACGTCCACTGTATCAATAAATCTCATGGTGAGTCCATTTTGTTAACGTATTGATCGCCTTTGATCCAGTTAAGCACGTCTTGCTCATTTCTGCGGGGGAATCTTAGTCTGGACTTATACCAGTAGTTGTAAAAATCTATTGTTCTGTGGTTTGCAATGACGAATTTGAATCCACCATTGGCTGAGTTGTGCCTGTCGCTGAAATTTCCGTTGAAGAAGAAATCGCAAGCGATCTGAAAATCTACATCAGCAACTAATCGAGGAAATGGATCTCGAAGCCAAATTGTATCCATGTCCTATATTTTTTTAACAAACGTTTGGAAGAAAATTTAACCATATTATAATAAATATAACCGAACCAAAACCGAGTTGAATAGCTGACTGTATGACTATCTCTAAATTAAAGATGCAAGGTTAGAGAGGTACCGTGAAGAGGAAGTTATATCCGAGTTTAAGCAAAGTACCCAAGAACTCGGTTCGGCGCCACATCATCTTGAGATAATCCGCTACCATGAACCGCTTCTCGCCAGAGAAATCAATTCCAGTAGTTCTCAGAAAGAAGCAACGGCGGGGAAAGACCTCTAAGCACCGTGAGTAGGCTTTATTGTCCAAACACACCACCACAATGTCGCAATATACAGATTAAATCCTTAATTGTTTGTTTGCTTGTACGTTGGTATTCACATTTAGAGTATGTTATTGTCAGTGAAAACCACAATCCTACAAATTTTGATTAAAAAAAAACAGTATTTACTAATTGTAAAGTATAGTATCCTTTTCAAGATACCGTGAACGTTATTAGATTAGCTGGTAAGAAATAGCTTTTGTGACTCTAGCATGGCTTATAAAGGTACAATCAAATTATGAGCCATTTTTTTGCCTGTAAATGAATGATGTCAGTCAGTCACAAACGAGTAAAAGTTACTTTACAAGTTTACATTATATATATTTACAACTAAAGTGACTTTTGGCGAATGTGGTGACTTTATATAAGTGACTTAATATAACTTAAAGTCCTCTTAATGTCTCCTACCTCTTCCCCGTCGACAATGTATAGGCTTTCTAAACCACAATAATTTCTCCAATCTTCAAGAACTTGTCTCAAATCCTTAACCATGCATTAGGCAGACTTTGCTGATATCCCAATTTCGCAATTTCTAAAGAAATATAAAATAGTTTCATAACACATCCAAAGAAGCTAATAATAGGTTACGGTTAAAATGTTTTTGGTAAAACTGAGGATTTTTTTTATACCAATTTCCCCGATTTTTATGTGTATAAACCTGACTCCATTGGTTTTATATCAAGTGGTCACTAACCACAATTATTATGTTTGAACAACTTCTAACAACATATAACCAAATCATGTCTAACACTTTACATGATACATTATTACACATAGAAAATCTGGCCAACATTCAAAAGGCTTTCCTGAGGAACATTGAAGATAGCACTATGTTCTCTACAAATCTTCCTAAGAAACGCATACACATAATCGATGGCTATTCTCTTGTAGAACCTCGCTTCCCTCCTAGCTCGGATCACTGTATTCCCCATTATGTGCACCACTCCTGCGTCTCTGCATACATTTATGAACTCCAACTCGTCCCCTCCACTCATCTGGCTCGACCCTGTCACCGTGTGGCTCGTCCGTTTGTTTACCCCTGCAGGTGCTATAACTGACTCTATAGAATCAAATGTATCAAACGTCGACAAGTTCCGGTTCTCGTTCCCGTTCCCGTTCCCGAGTCCATCTTTGGGATGTTGTTGCTGTTGGCTTCCGCAAATGCTGTAATCGTCAGAATCCGAGCAGCCTTCCATCATTGATTCAAGGCGGACGAAAAGGAAGAGGCTTTCGAAGAGCCGTTTCTCAAAGTCGTCGTCTTTCTTGTGCAAGTCTCTGTATCCATACCTTGCAACGCAGCGGAACATGTGGAAGTTTTTGGGTCCGATTCTTTTCACTAGGAACCGTTCTTCCTCGGGGACGGTGTAGACAGGAAGGTTCTTGACGCAGACAAAGATCACGACGGAGTGAATTGCCGGCAAGTTTGTAATGAAATGAGAGAAAATGTGAGGGACTCCACTAGCTAGCTCGGTGTAAACAAGGCCAATCCCGGGGACACGGACAAGACCAAGGCTAGGACCAAGACCAAGAATCCATGCCATGGAGACTTTACTATGCATTTCAAACTCATACCTCTTGAGTGTTCCATAGTGCCAGACGTACATGATGATGAGAAACGCCGCCGCGATGACAAGCGGAACCCACCCGCCTTGGTTTACCTTGAAGAGCACTGCCGAGAAGTAAGTGCATTCCACGACAAGTGATAGAAAGGTAAACAAGAGGACAAGAACCCAATGGCATCGCCAAACGAGTATCATGATGAGCATCATGAGAAGCGTTGTCACGAGCATGACGATCACAACCGCTGTCCCATAAGCGTTTCCTATCTGGTTCTGGTTCTTGAATCCAGCTGTGACGGCTATGCAAAGGATCATGAGGATCCAGTTGATGTCTGGAACGTAAATCTGACCAAGAAACTTCCGGGAAGTATGCACGACTTTAACTCTAGGGAAGCATCCGTGAGCGAGAGCTTGCTTGATCAAGGAGAAAGTTGCTGATATTGTTGCTTGGCTTGCAACTATTGCAGCAAAGGTTGCAATTACGAACATTGGCCAATATACACTTTCTGCAACAACAAAGGCAAAAAACAGAAACTTTCATCTCAATTTATTGTCCAAAGATATCGTTCAATCATATGAAACTGATCAAAGATGTAACAAACTTGGAATGGATTGATAAAATGCGTCTTCCACATGATGCGGGAACTTCCTAAGGTACGCAGCTTGTCCGCTATACGCCAATAGGAGGCAAGGGAAAACAATTACAGTAAATGCAATCTGCACTGCTGACACTGGAAAATGCGATAGATCAGCAAAGAGAGCTTCAATCCCTGAAATTACAAACAAGAAACAATGAGCAACAAAAAGAGGTTAATATAAGATCAAGAAGAGGCTAAATGTTCACACCTGTGATACTAAGCATGATCCCTCCAAGCGAGGTCCAACGATCTTGACCTCCTCTTTTGAAATACCGATAGATATAAACAGGGGAGAAAGCTTTCAAAACGCTCGGGTCATGTTTCCATACATTGTACATACCGATACTTGCGATGAAGAGAAACCAGAGAAATACAACGGGAGCGAAAAGCCACCCGACTCTGTCTGTTCCATAATGCTGTACACTAAATAAGCTCACTAATATCACAACCGCTACAACAACAACAATACCTGTAACAAGAATCAATCAAAACCTAAATCGATCAATCAATTTATCAGCACTGTAGAAGAAAGAGCGTTAAACATAGTAACTTATACCATTGTTTATATGAGGAAGGTTTACTCTGAGACCACCCGCAGCAGATAGAACTACAAACAGATTAAAAAGACAATGAAAAATACTGTCTCTGTAGAGTATAAAGATGTACATATCTGGAAGGTAAGTGAAAGATGGATTTACCAGAAATAGCAGGAGTAAGGATACCATCGCCGATGACCATGCACGTACCGACAAGAACAAGAATAAGTAGAGAATTTTTCCTAGAGGGACCTTTCTCTAACCATCTCTTGGTTTTTGCTGCAAAAGAATGCTCATGAAATGTAGTACGGCTATATGTTGTTAGCTGTTCATCTGTACGGTGTTGGTTCGGAATTGTGTTCACTTTTGCATGTCTACAGAGCAAAGAATATAGAGCAAATGTTCCACCTAAATTCACCAAACGAAACATCATTCAGAAAAAGCATAAAGGAGAATATAAGAACCTGTGAAAAAAATGTAATATTTTTACCTTGACCATTGTCATTGGCCTTGCATACAACGAAAACGTATTTGAGGAGAGGGATGAGTGTGAGGGAATAAATGATTAACGATAGAGCTCCAATGATATCTTCAGGGTCTTCGATCCCACGAGGAAATGTATTATAGAAAACATACAGAGGAGAAGTTCCTAAATCTCCATAAACAACACCAAGACTCTGAAACGAAAGCTGCAGAAGCAGAATCGCTGAGAATTTCTGCCAAAACCAAAACAACTAAAAGTCTCAACCTTTATGGTTTCTATCTTCAAATAAAGAACCAATGCAGGAAGCAACAATCTAAGAGCAACTAACACAACCACAACTGAACACTTGAGGCAGCAAGAGTGAAGCAAAGATTTATCCAGAATAATGAATTTGAAACCTTTTCTTTGTACATGTTCCTGAGTCGACCAGCTTCTTCATCCATAGGTTGATCAAGCTTCTGATCCAAATCCCACATACTTCCTCTCTCATCACTCCCTTCACTAATCTCACCACTTATTGATGTTTCTACACTTGCCGCCATTTTTTGTTTTCACAAGAATAATAATAATAACAAAAAAAAATCTGATCTTTGATTCTAAAACATAAAACCCTTTCTTAGCTATAAACCCAGAACCCCAGATCTTCACTGCCCACAAAATAAAAGAAAAAAACTTTAAAAAAATTGACAAGGTTTCTGTTTGAATTCAATCAATTCAATAAACCCCAAAAGGATAAATAAAAATAGAAAGAATTTCACATAATCTTGTAAAAGCTACCTAATTGAGCAAAACTCGATATCCCTTAACAAACGACTAAAGGTTGAAACTTTTTTATGATTATACAAAATCAAAATTTCTAACAGAAACAAACAAATACTCAAAGAATTAAAATTTTGTGAAAACCCAAAAGGTAATAATAATATCTATGGAGAAACCGAAACAGTTTGAGAAAAAATTCTCTGAAGAAGAAAATGTTTTCCACGTTACAGAGCATTTACTCTGTGGTGGGTCCGGTTTGATTCATGGCCAGTGAGAGAATCAACTCACACAGAAACAATCTGCGAATTACCAAACACCAAGCAAGGAGAAACGAAGAGAAAGCAAAGTCTTTATCTTTATTAGAGCTGATGATTGTTGAATTGGGGGAAGCAAAGAGCTAACTTGGTTTCTTTTTATGTTTTCCTTAGTTTATTCTTCTGGAGGAGAGACATAGAGAGAGAGAGAGGGGATATACATGATTACGACATAGACGAGCCACGAAGGGATTATAATAATTAGCGTCAAACTTCTTTAAGTTTTAATAGTATGTTATTATGGACTCGTATCGGAATTCTATTACAAAACTCTCTCTGTATTTGCGTCAAACTTCTTTAAGTTTTTTTACATGTGTTTAAATTAACTTACATGTGTTTTTTCTGTCTTTAGGCTTTATGATTAGTTTATGAAGAAAAGGTTGTGGAAAAACAAAAGTTACATGTATTTAAATTTATTTCCATGTGTATATCAAAATAAGTGTGGATGTGAAGTGAACAATTATTGTGATTTGTAATCCTTGATAATGTTTATAGCTTCGTTTTATATATCTGAGATTCAGATATACATATCTGTTTTACTTTTATTTTTTTCTTTATGAATTAGAAATTAAAATCCATACAAATTTCACAATCTATCTATAGCTATTTTGTTGGTATATAAATTTTAATCCAAAAATCAATGGCTATTATTGCTCCAAACAAAAAAAAATCAATGTCTATTAAAATCAAAGAATAATTCAGAAAAAAAAAAACTTGGACAAGAGTGGAAAGCATGTTAGACAACGAACTTAATTTAACCTAGAGTGTACGAAAAAAGTTAAACTCAAATGATCAAATTGGAAGTCAATTCCAAGGTAGACTGGAAATTATTATTTTTTATAAAAAAAAATTCAAATATTTTAGTAAAAAATAACCAAATCCATCACAATAAATATAATTAATACCAAAGCACAATGTTAAAAGAGTAAAAAGTCATTTTAAGCTATAAAAGCAATGAAACAAAAAATGCATTTTCACGTTTACACTAGTTTTTTACTTAAACTGTTTTATTCTTATTCTTATAAATCTTTTAAATTTAAAATACTACAACCAGTTTATTTTCATTTTTATTCTGATTATTATTTAAATTGTCTACTCGTGAACTAAATTTTTGGTGACTTACCCAAAAATTTAATATTTATTAATGCCTATATATATAAAAAATGATTCAAAATATATATAATGATCATAATGGACAAAGTATGTGATCACTAAGATATCTGGCCTACACTAATGATCATACCTCGAGGTGTTTGACTTACTACAGTATATCATGTCTGGACTCATATGTACCAACTTACTACGATATGTACAAAACTACAACCACATGCCTGTATGCTAAATATTAACAATAAGACAGCTGATACGGTAACCATAAGTGGTCCTTGCCCGGAAATGAAAACAAAAAAAGCTGGTCCATTTTTTATTGACTCAATGGTTCCGATTTAGATCCTCGCAGTTACTTGAAAGAAAAAAAAAACTAATTATTTTAGTAAGATGATATCCATGTAACGTAGATAATTAAATATATATATATATGAACAGAGTTTTGGTAGTCTAATCTGATGGGTGTGCGACCAAGAAAAACTGTATACTCGTAAATTCTATCGTTTTGTATTAATACGTCAACTTATGGACTTTGAAACAAAAATTGGAATCAAAGAAGTAAATATAATAGCTAGTTATATTATTTATTAAGTTTGAAATGACGTCAACTTATGGACTTTGAAACAAAAAAAAAACACGATGTTGAAATATTTTTCTGATGGTTTTTTAATGCCTAGTGAAATTTTTTTTAAAAAAAGTTCAAAGAAAAGTATGTTGGTAATTGGAAAGAAGTCGAAGAAGGAAAAATAATGGTATTAAGAGGCAGATTGTTATTATTGTGAAAACTGAAATTGAAGTTGGTGAAATGCAGCATGTTGAGTAACTTTGTAAATCAGTCAAAAAGTGATATAAAAAATTCAGATCCCGTCTTTGTTTTGATTTTAAAGAATCTAAGTGTTGATAAGGACAAATAAAATTGATGTAGCTAAGTTGGATACAAATTTTGAAGGAAGAAAGAAGAAAAAAAGCATCTTCTTTATTTCAAAGAGAAGAATAAGGGAAGACAATAATAATTATGAAGATTAGATGATATTCAATTCTTTAGGTTTTGGATCATATTTCTTTTGTATAAAATAGTTGCGAGAGAGCATTGTAGGAGCTTAACACACATAAAAAAGTTTTTAACAAAAAGAGTTTTTAGCTTTACTGTAAGAAAATATATATTAAGGGTATAAAGAATTTCACTGAAAGGTTTCTCTGTGATATATAGACTATTCAATGTAAGATGTTAGAATAACAAATAAACTTGTTTATTGAGATTATTGAAAATTTTTTTTAGGTTAATCTTGTAAAAACATTCAAAATTATCTAATAAAATATTTTTAATAAAGAAGTTTTCTATGTTATATTGTGTTCCAATTTATGTAATAATTCTATCATTTTCAAAATTTATCTACAATATTTTCTGATATTTGACCTACTAATTTAAAAAATTTAAATAGATTTTCATCTATTGATTTTGTAGTTCTTACGTTTTATATTGTCCTAAATCAATATAAAAATTATATTTATCATAAATTTATCCAGAATTATAAAATAATAATTATATAAAAAATATAGAAAAATTTTATTAAAAAAAAATCAAACTTCATCAATTATTTATAAAAAGATAAAAACGATAAGAAACAAAATAATTATGGGAAAATTGCCAAATAATATCCAAACTTTTTCATTCTCGTAAAAGATATCCGGATTAAATAGTTGGCCAAAAAATATCTAAATTTTTATTGATTTATATAAAAATCAACAAATTTATTGTTGACTCCGCCAAATTATCAAACCATTATCTTATATAATAGAATCATTCGAAAACATCTAACTAATCCATAAAACATGAACGATTTTATTTTTGAATTTATTGACCAAAAATAAAAAAATATAACATTTTAGGCTCTAACTCAGATGGAAAAGATATGGAGAAGGGACTATAGTCACTAAGAATGTGATATTCCATTGTTATATATTACACAATAGTTATATTTATATTTAATCATGCTATGATTTATTAAAAATTTCATATCAAAATCCAAAAATCCTAATTGTAAAACTATTAATTCAAATTATCAAAAACTAAAATAAAAGATAGTATATATTTAGAAGAATTATGATGAGAAACTAATTTTGAATCAAAATTATATAAAATAATAAAAATTAATAATTATAATTTTTGTTATTGACAGTACTAAAATAATAATTTTTAATATAAAAACATATAATTCTTTTAATTTTTTTGTATTTTATTATTACTTTTATTTGTGATAATTTTTATTACTTTTAGTTATTACATAATTTTATTAAAAGAGTTATATGTGTTTTATATTAATAATATTATTATATTATACATGAAATATAATATATATTATTTAAATTAATTAACATATACAAAATATTAGTTTTATTAATATAAAAAGATATAACTCTTTTACTAAATTATTATTTTATATATGAAAATAACATATATTATTTTAATTAACATATATAAAATAAATTGATCAAATACTTTAATACTTTGTAAGTTTTAAGAAAATAATGTTGAAAGGAAAATTAGAAAAGTGGCAATAAAACGATGACGACATAAAAAATTTATTTAATTATATTTTTTAGGATTTTAAATATTTTATAAAGTAGAACTTTAGTAATAATTATTTGATAATTCATAAAATTTATTAAAAAAAATCTAATAAACTATTACTCTAATAAAAAAAGATCTAATAAGTATTATTATAATTAAAAAAGCATAAAAGTTTCTTTATTACCCATATTATTAATATATAAATATTTATAATTTTTAAAAATCTATTCCTTTAAAATAGGTGCTTTAGTCAACCATTTCACTTAATTATCTTCTCCATCGGGCCTATAATTTTTGACAACTTTGAATATTAAATTATTATATTGATCGAAGAATCTTCCTTGTTATCGTTTAATCGTATGAATCTATTAATAATGTAATACAGCAAGCTAGAACCTGCAATGACATGTTACTGTATTAGTGGTTGGTAAACAGGCGGCACACGTACATCACGTTTCAACCATGAAGCGAAGACACAAACGGGGGAACCGGGGAAAGAAGGAGTTACGACAAACAATCTGAAACTAAACGACCAAATATATTTACCAAAGAGACGAAGGTGAGCTGTGCCTTTAATGCCGTTCTGTGGTCATTTGTTTACAGTGTGCCAGACAAACGAAGCTGAGCTGTGTCTCCGTACAAATATACTGTGCAGTGAAATTGTATAAATTAATAATATTAAAATTACATAATTTATTAATTTAGAAAATATATTAATTTATTAAAAAACTTAACTGGAATGAAATATTAATTTAAAGTAAAAAATTATATTAGTTTACTGAAGTATTAATTTATCAAATAATAATTTATAGAAATAATATAATATATTTATGTGTCATTGATCTATTCTTGTATTCTAAAATTGAGATGGTTACAGTCGTTTTTTAGTACGACTGCTACATGGAATACGTTATGGTTATTGGTCTATCTATTGGAACTTACATATATAGGGTTGAAAATTATAAAATATTAGTTTTTTAATACCAAAAATAAAAATTAAAGACATATAGGAAAATAAAATAAAACATTTCTTTATTAAATCATTTATTTCCAAAAATAATATGGAAAAATATTTATTAAATCTTATCTTTCCTTTTCTATATTTTCTGGATTTTTTTATATTTTAAAAAGAATTTTTAAATATTTTTGAAAATTAAAATAAGGACAATATGATTAATTGCCAAAAAAATGCATAATGAAACAATTTAGTTTTTTAATCTAACCTACAGTTAGCTAAATTTCCCTATATATATATATTGGTTCTTACTTTTTAATCGTTTCTCCCCCCCCCCCTAATTATAGAACCATACATGAACCACACATTCTATGATCTTTGTCTTCTAAGATAACTAAGATATTTTCTTTACGATAATCAATATTCCAAAAATTTGATCCTTGGAATATTCCCAATCGACGTTTACTTAAAAATGTGATTAAGATCTTCCGATTATTATTTGTCTCACCTAGGTTAGACTAAATTGACATTTAACAACAACTTAAACTGTCGGCGAAAAACATGAGTCACTAAACAATACTACTATAACTTTTGGATTTGTTTTGAGCATTTATTGCTAATTATATGGGTCTAGCTATAGTTTAATGTCTTCATTTGAAAAAGTATTTTGCGATATAACTAGTGTTCTTGATCGTACAATGACTTAATGCTTTTTGTAATTATATGTTATTGAATAAATAGTTCAAAATAATTTGGTTATGATATTTATAAATTTGTTGTATAAATACTTAAGAAAATAGTGGAGTATTCTTTGAAATTCTTCATTAGGGCTGTTAGACGTTCTTTTAACAACAAAAACACCGTATCATTTTATTAAAATGATTCAAATAAGTAGCCAACTCGAAATCATATATGTCGTGCTCGAGCCTTCTTTACAAAGTGATCAGCATGGACATTTGCAATACATGATATAAAACAAATAGAGAAATAATAAAAGAAACAACAAAGAACGTTTATGAATAAATTTATCAGTTAGAAAGTCAAGACAGGCCCATTTTTTTTCTTTACAATCAACTTGACCAAATGTAGACAATCTATTTCGAAGGCCATCGAGAAAATTCTCAGATTTAGGACGTTTTTTCATCGTCTATATCATCATACTGAATTCAACTTGGAGAAGAAGAGAGGACCAGGCCATGGCCGAGGGAACCGGAAAGATGTCCTCTATTTTCCATTTCAATGGTATACCACCTCTATAAATTACCTTATCACTAGCTCATGATGCCTCTACTTGATATTTTAGTTTTTGTGAGCCTAACTCCTTGTAGTAAGATAAGATTTGGTGATCTTCATCTTTTCCTCTATTTTCATGGTGACTTGAGTAACTTTCAATTTTTTATTCATGGATAGCAGCAAGTTGTAACGTGTTATATTGACAAAATTTATTTTCTGTCAAAGCCGTTCTCACTCTTCGTTTTCCATATATATACCATATTATATATGGAGGCAAGTTGTAATTTTCTCAAACATCCCCTTTTCTTTCGCATACTAGAAAAGGTAATAAAATTTTTTATAAAAAAAATTACTCGGGTAACTTACCAAAATGTTTAAAACAGTCTACTTGCTCTCATTGCTTCTCTTTTTACAGTACAATAAAACCTCTATAAATTAATAATGTTGGGACTTTGAAAATTTATTAATTTATAGAATTATTAATTAATCGATAAATTAATAATTATTAATTTATAGAAAATATGTTTCTAATCCATAATTTTTTCTAATTTTTTTTAGAAAACAATGTTATTATAAGAAATTTAAATGAAACTATTAATAAAAATTACATATACAAACTTAAAGTTATAAAAAAAGTTATTTATCACACTAAAATAGATTTTAATAAAATATATTAAGTATTCATGTAAAAATAATGATGTAAATTCATAAATTCAAAATGTAAGAAATAATAATTACAATCTGCAATAATAAAAATGAAACTAGAAATAATATTAAAATACATTTTAAAACATTTAGAAGTATAAAAGTAATCATCGTGTTTACAATTCTTTATAAATTTTCAATTTAAATCTAAAAGATAACTATCAGTAATAGTTTTTGATACAATAAGTAAAATAAGAGTTAAGATATTAGGGAAATCTTAATTTTATGTAAAAATTAAAACACTATACTAATATATTATCTTACATATATATGCATAAATATATTTAATTATTAATTTATACTATTGTTGGGACTATATATTTATATACGGATTTCAAAAATATTATTATCTTATTATTTTATCGAATTTTGTTTATTTTTACACTGTCCCGACTTGGGATTAGAGAAATTTATTAATTTATAGAGATTATTAATTTATCGATTATTAATTTATAGAGGTTATACTGTAGCAATATTTTGGAATGATTGATTGGGCTGTAAGTAGTGTATTTAGCTTTAATTTTTATCTACAACCTCAAAAATTACCGATTATACTTTATATTATTTTTTAAAACTACAGCCTGTACAATAAAAAAATGATTGTAAAACCTATATTTCTTAAAGCTTTATTTTTAAGGCTGTAGAAAAAATAAAGAATTGTAGGAATATATTTCCTTATTTATTATTTTCGCATTTATTATTTACAGTTAAAGAAAATACAGTTATAGAAAATATTTCTACAGATTAAATTCTACAGCAAATAGTTTACAATTACAATCTAACCAATCATCCACTTTAATTCCTTGAGTGCTTATCTTAATTGTCATAACCATTGAAGTCATTAATTAAACACTAAACAATTAATTTGTGTTATCGATGGGACCAACCACGTATGGTTGTATAAATTATACTCTGTATGACGTATACTTATGACCATAGTCAACAGAAGAGAGAGAGAGACACACACGTTACCAACAAATCTAATCCATGTGGTGGGCTTGACCCATATGCATTTGAATTATATTTCCACACGTTCATAGAGAAACTATAAGAGTCTACATTATTTACATAACCATATTCAAGCCACCTCTTTCATTTTCAGAATTTTTAAACCAAAACTGAACTTTCTTATCCGTGATATATCTAACTTCCAAAAGAATTTCGACGTATAAAAATAAGTCAACAGTTTGACAAAAGCTGACAGTTGCAATCCTAAAACAAAATTTTGCAAGTTAAATTCAATTGTTGGGCCTACAACCATAACAGATTTGAACGCACTTCTGGTCTTCTAGAATAAAAAGCCCAATTACAAGTTCGGATTATACTTGGTGACAGAGCGTAAATAGAAACTACGGCTAGGCAAATTACATGAAAAAACCATATCAAATCAAAGTATCCAAAGAAGTTTTCTTCAAACATTTCAGAGACTTGAATGAAACTAACATCAAATTGAAAATAAAATGGATATTGTATACCTAAAATACAATTATATACTTTAAAATGTTAGTTATGGTTTTATATAAAGTCATCTAACAAATTAAAAATATGATAACAAAATTTCAAAATATTAGTTATGTTTAAACGGGTATAATCAAATTGGTTTCATAGGGAGAATATTGATATCCAAGTTTGATGTTTCATAGTTAATTGATCCGATTTTAGTACGTATACATAAACTAGTAATTAACCCGCGTTTGCACGGAGGGAGATAATTTTTTGTTTTTTTTTTATAATTTAGTTTGAAAAAATTTGGGTTGATTTGTTTCTTTTGTCATAATGAAATTTTATTACATAGGATGATGATATAATTTCAGTGAATTATAAATTTATTTATTAATGTCCGCATCTTAATTTATGAATTGAGTTTTCGATTATCTTACATATGAATATACATTCGGCTATTCAGTTTAATTCAGTTAAGGTTATTCTTTCTTCTACGAAGAAGTAAATTATTTTGTATTTTTTATTATAGTTGTAAATTAAATTCTACTATAAATTAGTTTATGATTTTAAAGAATTATTTTGTTAGTTATATTTTTATTTTTTCAATTTGTTTTTTAATATTGCAGTTATTTTAAATTTTAAACAATGATAGTTAATAATAATTTATTTAACTGGTAAAATTTTTTTATTTTTTATTAAGATTTTGAATCATAAATAATATATAAAACAAAAAATACATTTCCATATAATAATATATTTAGGAGTAATATCTATTTCCTATAATTTTGGTAACTAATATCTTTTTTTGAATTATTGTTATATCTCAGTATTTTGGTAATTAAGATAATTAAGGAAAATAATTATGAATTATTAATAACAAATCAATATTATTGTAGAAATAAACATAAATCTATAACCAAACAGATTTCAGTGGCATAAATTGTAAATAATAAAATTTTTTAAAGCATTTTTTGAAATGAACTTCTTAGATAATATTATATAGAGATTTATTCCAATAAATTTCACTCACGTAAGATTATTTTCCCATTTAAATTTAAACACATGTATTTTTTTTTAAAGTAAAGGGAAAAAATCATAGCAGATTTATAAGGAAACATTCAAACATGTAAACCGCGAAAGGAATCAGCTTCTTTCATTTTGGATTATGTTTAAAGTTAAACTTTGATTTTCATTAACCAATCATGACCAAAATCCAAAATTGTGACATTACGAAATAAACACAGGTATCAGAAATTGCTCATACTACCTATACTTGGTATAGGTTTGCAAAGGTCAAATCCTACTTATGAAAGCTGGCTACATACTAAAACTAGTCAATTCCTCCATTAACGGTCAATTTAGGCATCTACGAACCAGTATTTTTCCCCAGGTTCACATACATCCAAGCAATCTCCCACAAGAAAAGACTGAAAATTCCAAAATAGCGATCAGAAACCTTTAGAATAACCAAACTCAAATATCCTTCAAATCATGGATTAATCAAATCAAAACACCAACAAAGGAGTGAGTCTATACAAACACATTACATTACTACTATTATTCAGATTCCACATTTCTACTTCTTCTTCTTCTTCTCCAATCTTACATAACTCAGTTTATATATATTAGAGAGAAGGAAAGATACCAGAATCTCTTGAGCTGCTTCTTCATCTTCTGCTCAATTCAAATGTCTAAGTCCTCCAACTGAATGTTGCTCTTAAGAGGCACATAATCACCAAGATACCCACCAAGATGATCATACAAAGCCGTCTTATCAATCGTCTGGTGATGATAACTCTTGCAAACGTAGTAAAACACACTCTGAACCAACAAACCCACAAGGTTGACCATCACAAGAACACCAACAAGCAAACCACCAACAAGAGTCCTAGTCAAAGTCCCAAACTTCCCACCTCCATGAACCACAACCGATCCAAAAACACCTCCGATCAACGCACAGAGCAACAGGTAAACAAAGACCAACCCCATAGCCATCTTAACCTTCCCTTTAAGAAGCTCATAAGCTTTTTTCATGGCAGCAAGTCCATAAACAGGCTCAAGAACAGAGATCACACTACCTAAATGCCACAACGCAGTGAAAAACACATGAACACCGAAATAAAGCACAGAGATTATAATCCCAGCTACAACCGCTAAGCCTACACTGTTCATATCAAGAGCTACTAAAAGGATCACTAAGAACACAAAGAAGACTGCGTTGTAAGCGAACATCAAGAGAGCAACCCAAAGGAAAGTGATCAAGAGCCGTTTGAAGACTTTGGGAATAGCGGAGATGGTGGAGGAGAAAGAGACAGGCTTTCCTGTGTAGAGAGAGGCGACGGTGAAGACAACGGCGGCGGTTGAGAGGAGAGAGAAGGCGAAGAGGAAGATGAGGTAGCTGAACTGGAAGATGAGGAGGACGGTCCAGTCATGACGTGAACGATCTGAGTTAGGAGGGTCGGAGGAGTCGAGCTTGGCGAGAAGAGGCTGAGTGAAGAGGGAGTGAGCGAGGATGGCGAAGGAGAGAGGGAAGATTAAGGAGAGGGTGATGAGGTAGAAGGTTCTTGGAGATCGTTTCTTGATTGAGATCGATTCTTGAAGCAGTTGAGGAATCGTCAAGAACTGAAGCTCTTCTGGCTGGAGATCCATGGCGTGTTTGTTTGTGTCTCTCTGATCGAATTTCGTGAGAGGAGAGATAAAGAAACACCGACGGGTCAATGTCTAAATCTGAGAGGAAGATGAGATTTTTTTTTTTTTTTTCAAGAAGATGAAAAAATTGACGATAAAGACTTTCTTGGAAACTTCTGGGTAACTCTCTAAAACACGTTTATGTTTTTTCTTTTCTTTTGACTGTGTTTCAAACATTGTTTTGTCTTTTTTTACCAATTATTTTTTATTTTTATTTGCTTTTAACTATAATAATAGAGTTATTCTTCGCTTTATTTTATGGAAAAATATGTAATAGTAATTGTTTAAGTCTTCTTCTGTGAGCAGAATTCTTTTTGTATGATGCTAGGACGCAATCTTGGAAACAGGCTTAAGACTTTCCCATCTTCCTTCTTTTTTTTCGGTACGACTTTCATCCTTTAAATACCTACTTCTTTTTTTTCTAATGTGTACTTTTTTTTAATATGTTTTTAACATTTTAATAGTTTATTTTGTGTGTGTGTATCATTAAACTAATGCATGCCGCTGGAGTTATATATTGAAGTAAACAAGTTCAAAAAGTTGCAATAATACTTGATCAACATGTCGCTAAACAATTATTGAAAAATTGTATTGTTTAAAGTTCTAATTGTTTGTTTGTATTAATTTGTGTTTCTCTTTTATTTATGTGGTCACCTTATGAATTTAACTCATGTAACGGATAAAAACTGCTAGGAGCTTCTAACAGAAGTAAAAAAAAAGAAGAAGCAAATATGGTCACTAATTTTTTTTGTTCAGACTGTTTTTTTATTTATTTCAAAGTGTTTTCATAGATTAGAAAAGAGGGCATTGTTAATAATGTCTTTAAATAGGACCTTACTAGGAAAATGATTAAGAAATCTCCTAATTATTTATTATGATGGGTTTGTATATGATTACTAATTTATAATATAGTCTACAAACTTATTTACAGGCTTACATTTATAGGAAATAGAAACTAATAAGGACTAATGCTTCTCTTCCACTGAATCTCAGGTGCAGAGAATCACATGGACTGATGGTCCCAACGGTTAAAAGTCGATATCAACTTTATAATACAGAACTTATAGCTTCATGTAAGGAAAATAGAACTTACAAGTTACAACTGTCATCTTAAGTTATAACTCTATAAGATAGATCAAGTGTTGGTGTATAGAACGATTTCACAAACACATACTTTTAAGATATAGTCTTATATATTCGTTATACTTTCAGTTTTGTATAGAGATCGAAGTCTAATAAATGGACAAGATCGGTCCTTGATTACACTTTCAACTCGTTTTTTGTTTATTTACTCTTTTTTTGTTTCGTTTTGTGTAAAGAAATGTAACACATGTATACAAGACCGGTCTAATCGCATGAGTTTTTTTTGTCTTTTGATCAGTCGGGAAGTAATAGTTATGTTACATACTTACTTGTTATTCGAATCAAACCACTAAATCGTGGTATGCCTTGCGTTTTTAAACCATATGATAAAGAAAAGATAAAACATCTATCATCAGTTCATCACAATATCGCATAAATCAAATACCTTGCAAACATATTCATACCACACACAACTTAACACTAAATCAAATAACAACTGAAGTTTCCTAAAGCTAAGCATAGATGTATATATCTTAGCACAAACTAAAAATATGAAATATATTTTAAATATATGAAAGTAAAAGTCTATATATAGATAGCAATTATTCATCTCGAGGTCTCATTTGCTGAAAAGAAAACATTTAAAAGAAAAGGAAAAACAACTACATTTCTCTCTTTCTCCATCTCCTTTTGCATTCTCAACTTCTCAAGGAACTAGGGTTTTAGAAAAGACCGATTGAAGATGAGGAAAGGTAAGGTAGTGATTAAAAAGCTAGAGGATAAGGTAAAAAGACAAGTGACTTTCGCAAAGAGAAAGAAGAATTTAATGAAGAAGGCACTTGAACTCTCCGTTCTATGTGATGTCCCCATTGGTCTCATCATCTTCTCCCAAACGGACAAGCTCTACTCTTTCTGCTCCCACTCCACCAGGTCTATATATGTTATATAAACCCATGTATATATATGTGTCATCGAATTATATATATGCGTGTTTTTGCTTTGGTGGAACAAAAGAAAAGAAAATTAATGTTCTTTTGTTGTAATTAATCCATACCATCGTCATCACGGGATTTCTTCTTCATTTCTTTGATCTATTTAAGAGCAAAATATTGGTGTAGACTTGAAAATGAGATAGTACATAGTAAATCTTTATTTATTCTGTTACATATGCAAGCTAGTTTTATGTGTGGTTTTGGCCATCTATTACTTTATTCTTAATTGGTATTACATCATTTATGTGCTTTCTCCTTTTTTTATAGAAATTTTGTGTGCTTTCAATTCTTGTCGAGTTTTTCTCTTTGAATCTTTAAAAATTCAATCAAAGAAATAAAAATGAACATTTTCTGATATATCTAGGTTTGATCCTAAGAAAGTATTTGTGATTTTCATAATTTTCTGATCCAAAAACACGCATCTTAATTAACATTTTCTGTTTTCTGATAATTTCCAATTTTTATCTGATTTTTTAACATCAGCATGGAGAATCTCATCATGAGGTATCAAATGGCAAAAGAAGGTCATGCCGCTGCAGACCACAGTTTCCACCCTGTAATTAAAATTGAACTTTTCTAATTTATTAATTACAACATTTTTATTTTTACGTGTTTTTAGTATATGGATTAGATATGTGATTATAAATTGGTTACAGGATGATCACGGATCAATTTCTGAGGAGGCGAAGGGATCAATGATGCGAGAGATAGAGAATCTTAAAATGAATCTTCAATTGTACGGAGGACATGGCTTGGACCTCTTAACCTACGACGATCTCCTTCGCTTTGAGCTCCAACTCGAGTTTTCTCTCCACAACGCTCGAGCCCGTAAGGTATGTATATAATATAGATACACTTACACACACTCAATGCACATACATTCATATAAATTGATGAACTTTATTTAAAATACATGCATATATATGCATGTAGATATATACGTATTTTGATGATGAAAACCTGTTTCATACATACACAGTCGTACATGTACGTGCTTTCTATTTCAAGATTTGTTTTGTTTTTGGTTTTCTTGGCGAAGATAAATTATTTTGTTGTAATCGATCGTTTTATTAATAAAAGAAATTAAAGGTTCTTGTCTCTTAAGTTTACTTTTTATGTAGTTTAAGCTCATGCATCTGCAGCACCCAACGGACGAGCCTAAGCGTAAGGGAAAGGTAAGTTTTTTGTCATTGGTTATTTTTCAAATAAATTTGATTAGCTGAAGTAAATAAGTACTAGTTCCAAGCTTAATTAAATCTATATGTACTCATATTTCATCTATTCTTATTGTTCTTAAAATAGGAAATACTCATGGATGAAGAGAACCAATATTTTTACCATCCGGTAAATAAATGATTTCATGTCTATGTTTTCATCTGTGTTATATTTACATACGTATAAGTTAAAATATATAAATGACGAAACTGAACTTCATTTTTTGGTACTTAATATGAAGGGACAAGGAAGCTCTTGGGAGCATCTGATGTGGCAAGCAGAGAGACGGATGATGACGTGTCAAAGGGAAGAAAATGTTGACTTCATGCGTCAGCAAGTGAAGGAGAAATTCCCTTTTAACGGTGATGAACAACCCACCGGCTTTCTTCAGCTCCTCCGCACTCCGCCGCCATCGCCATCAAAACATGACCCGAAGCCCAGGCCCAAATAAGTATTAAAAAGATTGATAAAACATAAGAGTATAGGGTTGACCCGGTTTGGTTCGGTTAGGTTGGTGACACACAGTTAATTATTTTATTGTCATTTGTCTTTCCTGATTTCTATTTAAGACTACTGAGTACTGACCATGCTTTTATTGCTTTGGGGGCTATGTTTGAAGAAAAGATTCTCTGATATTTTTTACAAAGATGAAGAATATAATAATTGTTAGATGAGGAGAAACGAACCGAAGCTCTGCAAATCTTGTTTGTTGACTCTGGCGAGTTCATAGATACATTAAGGAACACTCTCAAATGACATAAAATTTTAGTAACTATTTCCAACAATAAACAGAGAAAAAGTAACTTGATTACAATTGGAAAATGTTGAAAATTCTCTCTAGCCTCGACAAACTCACAACAGTAGCTGATACTCAAAACTCATATAAACATATGACTAAAATTTCCAACAATAAACTGATATGAGGGCAATTATGATTAGAGTTGAAGATTTGGAACCTCTTGACCATGCTTTGATATATCTGCATTTGCTTTGGTTATTGTTTGATTCTGCCTTGAACCGAGGACTGTAGAGTACAAAAAGGGTCAATATCATGGTCACGGATGTTTATAACATGGTTCGTTGTGGTTACAAGTTTCAACATTCTTCTAATTGAAAGCCGGGTAGACTGGGTGTAGCCACACAGATACTTTGCAAACCGGCTCTTTAC